>JAAAKM020004073.1:0-11994 GCA_010016025.2 Alatinidae sp. Z8VKAUB7J3 | reverse complement strand
GTTACTACAATAGCTTGCAATTAAACAGCGCTGACCGGATTCGAACCGCAACCTCATGATTACTAAACCAACGCCTTAACCATTGAGCCATCGACCCAAAAATTATACAATAAAATGCCTTTCTACATTTGCTGCATTTCTCATTTCTGGTTGTGATTTGATCCCTTAGCTTTGGCGATACATTATATACTGATTTACAGGTTTAAAATAAAACTCTTAACAGCAATTAAAGCAAACCATATTTCAAAATCTGCTTAATCTATACTGACAACATAGCATAAAATCAACCTTTTTTAAAAAGCTCTTTTGCTGAAATTTGTGATTATGGGTTACAATATTACCTTAGCTGATTTGATAACAAGGTGCACTGTTAATCCATCTTTGATACCTACAAAGAAAAGAAACATTCACAAAATTGTACAGAATATTGTGATGGACAAGGAATTTGTGAACTCTTCAAAATGAAAAGCGGCTCATATATGTTATTTAGATTGTTCAAAACAGATTATACAAATGAATCATCATAGGGGTTTTTTCTCAAAATTTTATGCCAACCAGCCCTAATTCATGGCAAATTTAAGTTTTGAAAAACTTCAAAATTATTCAAATAGGGTTACATTTTGAAGGCCATACTAAATAATTGTACATAATTAATTTTGTTTAATGCATTTTTATTTTACTAGACTCATTTCAAGACATAATTTCAAAAATCACATGAAATATTATATATGCAAAGGTTGAATTAAGGGGGAAATGTGAAACCAAAAAATTCAAGGTTGAATAATTTAACAGGCCTACCACATGCAAAAAAATTTGAACTTTGTGTCACAATTTAATAATTTTCAAACTCCTTATTGTGTTGATGCTGTTTGAGTAGTGATTTCTCTTTTTTTTGAAACCCTTTTGATTCAACTGGCAAGAATGTTATCAATAATGTTACTTGCTATTGCTTACTTTCAGCCTTGACTTGTTGAAATTCTCAACCATAATTTTGTACTTAAGGTAAACAAACTTTCTGGCCACATTTTGGAAAAAAACAACATCATAAATTGAGATTCCCATCTGCTTATTTGACACGTGTATTTCTGGTAACATTAGGCTTATATGTAACATACAACCACATATGGATCTCTTTAAAAGCCCACATGTAGTACATAATTCTAGTTTGTATGAAGTCTGTCCCATGAGCCCTAGCAATCTCCATGCAGACTTTCTTTCATATTACGCAAATGACTCAAACAATGCAGATAGTTTACCAATTGTTATTAAAATTTATATATATACATATATGTTTTTTAAAAATATTATAAATAACACATAAAATTATCAGCCCACAGTGCCAATAAAGGCAGTAATGTTGACCTAGTTGGCCATTAATTAAATAACCTTTCCAATATTCTTCAATATGATATCAAGGCTCTATCAGAAATAACTTGTACAATTGTCAATAGAACAAAGTGGTTTTAAGTGCAAAGAATGTAAGCAGTGGACCATGACCAAAATTTGCTGGTCCTATTTAGCCTGTCAAAACCTTTTCAAGTTCATATCCAATTGTCAGACCTGCAGATGTGTTTCCTGGTAAAAATAATGCTTAGTTGTTGCCCTAAGGTGCAAGAGAAACGATGGAGTCCATACTGCTTTTATGCTTGTGCTATAGATTTAGGTTAAAATAAAAACTCAAAACCATTCCTTTTTTCCATTCTCACTGACACATGAGGTCAAAAAAGTGATGTGTTATACCTGATATATGAAGCTAAGCCTACAGAGCCTATAAAGTCTATCTGACTTTTTTTCAGCTTCCGACCCGGACTCCCAAGTATGACCAGGTGCAGTCTATGACTTTAAGCATTGTTTTTCTGCAGAAGCGTATTTAGGTCAGACAATACACCAATTTCATAAACGTTTGTTGCATCATCTACAAATTTCACCTTTAACTGGAAAGACGCTTTCTAACCCTCCATTTTCTAGTATTTGTCTACATGCGGACACCTATTCTTGTCTGTTCTCTGCCTCTGACTTCACTTTTTTCACCTCGGCTTCTCAGAATTCAAGCTCTTCCTCAAAAAAAGTCTTCTTTTTCTCTAAACAGACCTATTCACTTAATGTAAACAAATGCTCAACTCCCCTCTCCTTCTTATAGTGTGTCCATTGACAATTACTATTGTATCCTATTGTATGTGTTATGGTCTTAACCCAGTGTGTTTTAGGAAATATAATTTAATAATTTGATGATGGTGGTAGAATGCACAAAAGCTCATAAAACAATGTTTAGCAAAGTATGTTTCATCTATGTGCCTTGTGCTGGGCACTTCTCTTTATATCATATAAGAATTTGTTTTCCACCTGGCTTGTCCACTGCAGATACCAAACTTGTATATAATAATATTAGATACTGAAACAGTTTCCTTACCGTGTGTTCTAAATGTATCTGTATCTTTGAGAATTTTTCCAGCAAATATTAGACACAGCTGCTCTGATGCAGCCTTGAAGGTTGTCGCAACAGAGTCCCGGAACTACAAAAAATGTAAAAGGTTAGTTACCAGTAGTGGCAAAATACAGTCATTGGTTAATACTGTCTAGGAATTAGATGTGACCATATACTAGTGCCATGAATTACTTACATCTTGTTAATAACATGTGAAGGAAAGCCCTGAAATTGAAAATATGGTTGTGACAAGGTTACCAAAACTGCAGGTCATTGAGATCATGTTGTGATTCTTCATTGGAGGGAGGCTTTGCTTCATCTGGTATACCATATATACATTGAACACTGGCTTACATTACAACCTTGATTAACTGGAATGCAATCAATAAAGAAACATACACAAAACTGTAAACTGCAAGGCATGGGTGATAACAATTTGCCATACAGAACCTGAACAAGTGGCACTTGATCAGCTAAAGCAATCTTCTAAATGGACCAGAGGTGTAGGTCAGATAATAGTTAGAGAGATGGCATAAGAATACGAAAGTAAGTAAGCATTATGTAAGAAGATTGCTTCAGCACTAATTGACAATCTCATCTCTTAAAACATGACAAAATTTTAAGTCTGAAATAAAGCTGGCCATTGGTTTCCTCTTCAGCTTCTGCTTTCGACATTTTCAATTATATACATGGCTACAAACATTAACCTGTTTAAAAATGTCCAGTAGCTTCTAATTATACTCTGTAAATTTTACACCGGCCTTTCAACATGCTGAAACAGAGTTACCACTGACCTGCACCATGTACAACGATGTTCTCAGGAAGGCATAATACAGAACACTGTGCTTTGTCATTATTGCCAATATTGTACGTTGAACACCCTCATATGACAATGTTGGGGCACTCTGAACATTGGACTGAGAGGCACTTTCATGTTCCATTTTTTCTACCCCTGGTGTACACAATGAGCAACTTTCCATGGCACATCAACACCTTCTATGGTAAACCTTGATCAAGCGGATCCTTAGGATAGCAACTGCAACATTGTGAAGTGGACTTGTGGCATCAGAATCCAAATTGAGATGTGCTCTACTGAATTTCCACAAGGTGTATAACACCACTCTTGTTATAAGCCATAACAGGGGTACAAGGATCTAGGAACTTATGTCTTCAGTCACGTCAAAATCAAATGTATCATATAAAGATACAGGTAGTCCCAATCACATAGTCCAGTGGCTTCTTCCAATGTGTATAAAGATCTGATGTTTCCCCACTTAAATAACCCTATACTATTGACATTGCAATAACTCGAATCCAGTAGTTTTACATTTACTCGACACGTCAGTCCTAGCTGTGGAGGGTTCACGACTATGCAAATTACATGAGATGTAATACAATTATAATCGGTGTACGCACGTTCTGTTTAAACCCGGGCATTAAGGTGACTAAGCATTTTATCACATGTGTGGGTCATGATACTTTAGCGGTATGCTCTTGCACTGCAAAGTTCTTACCGAAATCTCTCGCATACCATAACACGTCAGGTCTCACTGCTAAGTTTTACACATATATATACGATGAAAAGGATTTACACTAAAACGGAGAAAAATAAGATGGCTTGATTAACAAAATAATCTCTTGAGTACTTAATGATATTAAGATCTGGTTATAATTTCTCAGATTTACAGTTATCCACAGGCTTCGATTCCAAAGTTCTATAACATCGATGTTTAGCTCTCGGTGATCACGAGAACTGCCGGTATACACCGAATGTAAGAAATAACGCTTTCGTACATCAGATGAGATATTTCCTTTTCCTAACGGTCATCTGTCGTTATCGGAAATCTATGCACAGAGAATATATATATAACATGTACAAGATGCATTACGTCGAAGTCAACTGTTAAATCTTCGTATGTCAAACTACCTCTTTGATTGTGGCTCCTTCGGAGATTTCTATCACTTCCTTTGACGTAGATGTCTTAACAGTAACTTTGATCATGGCTCCACTGTCCATTTTATCCTTGTTTGTATCCTCTGCCATACTATTTTACGTACTTTATTACTGCTTTAGTTAAACGTCTGTGTCTATCTTTTCCTTTCTCAAAACCTGTCACTTCAGAGCAAAACAGTCCACTTGTCACAGGGAATCGCAGAACAGCAGTGCGGAAGGTCTGGGCACAAGTCGCAATCAAGATTGTGCAATAGCTGATGTCATGATCTACGTAGAAACTTGCCGAAGACTCTTCTAGATGGTTCTGGAAGGAAATGACAGAAGTTCAAATAATAAAACAATACAGAAGCACTGATGACCTTGGGGGGACAGGGGGAGGTTAACCCTACCTTACATGGGGAGGCGGGATAGTAGGCACGCAGCAACATGTATCGCTTCATAACTTTTTACCGACCTGACGTATGGTCTTAAAATTTAACGACTTTTCCTGTCTCTCACTGAGGATTCTCACGACGTTTTTATTTCTTCTCGCCCAAAAAATTTGAGATTTCGCGGTATTGACGTTTTGTTGTACCATTGGAAATTTTAGCATGTTCTCTGAAAAAACTAGGGCATTCTATGTTTTACTATAATATTCTTTCTCGAATTTGTACAAACGCTTTTCATTTCTCAAATATGATCAGAAACCAACGAAAAATATTTGTTATCTCGCCTCAAAGGTAATAAATATGTTGTGCAATAAGATAAACTTCGTCAGATAAACTCAAAGGACGTTAAATACAGGAAGATTATAAGAAAATCGCAGTTTCAGGTACACTTGACACTAACAGTGAATTTAGAGTTATAATTCGAGGTATTTTAGCTATAATGCTCACAGAAAAGAGAGACAGCTGATTTAATAGTAAGAAACCTTTTCAATAGTTACAGAAATGATAAGATTGAAAAATGATATGCAAAAGGCAAAAACATTTTGAAAACAACAGTAGAGAAATAACAAATATCTCACCACTCGATGATGCACAAATATTTATCCTAATTACTATAAAAAATACCAAAATATATAAAAAAAACCACTTAATAAACAAAAAATTAGCACAAACTGTTAAGTGGACAATCTAAGGCCATTGTTTACGTTTTCTATACTCTACTTTATAAACAATAGACTCGAAATTTAATTACTGTCTAATTACGCACATGCGTAGTGCACATGTTTATTAATACTCTTCTTGTTTTATCTTCTAGTTAGTTTTGATGAGTATTACAAGTAAATCACAATGAATACAAATGTTTCCTTAATATGTTGTTACACAGCTTTCCCTCATCACAAATTTCGATGTTAACGTCTTTTTCCTTTTTTTAAAAAATTTACAAAACTACAAAACAACTGATAGCCATTTATGACGTCATTGACAAAAGTTTCGAAAAATTGTAATTGGTTAAAAAGCAAGCAAATTATTATCCAGGCTAAGATCATTGTTTTCACGCGAGTGAATATAAAGTCACCGAGGGCCTACTAGACCCCCTTCTCCATGTTTGAAGGGAGGCAAAAAGCCCATGTAAGCTAAGGTTGGGGGCACTGCAGGCCCAAGGCTCTTCGCTAAGGAAAGGCCCACTTTGTCAACGTATGGAAACATCATCTTTTCCTTAGCCGAAGCGGCCGTGGGTTCGCCCATTCGTTGACAGCCTTTTTCCATGCATCACGATCCGATCCTTTGTAAGCCTGCTCAGCTCGACTTTTCCTTTACCGCCACTCCATTCTTTCAAATTTCCCATCCAATTATCCTGAGGTTGGTCTCTCCCACGTCTTCCCTCCATTCCTCCTTCTATCACTGCTTTTGCTGTTCCTCCTGCACGTACGCGATGACCAAAGTACTTAAACGTCCTTTTCTTCACCACCTCAACAACTCCCTCTGGCTCGAATCCGCAAACTTCTCGAATCTTGATCTTAACATACTCATTCGTCTTCTTTTCCTTTCACGAGATGCCCAACAATCTTCTGCAAGTTTTCATTTCGAATGCTCTAAACCTCTGTTCATCCCTTTTGGAAATGAAATGGAAATGGAAACAAGGAATAGAACTATTTGCTAACGTAAACCGATTTCAAATTGAACTGAAATGATTTATAAAAACACATCTCCCCCAGTGCAGTGTTTCTTAAACTCCGACAGTATATTACCTACTCCGAAAAATGTTGATGTTAAACTGTTAATGATACTGCGCATGTCAACCAATGAACTTGATGACTGGATGACATTAAAGAACAATTTAAATGTTACCATACATACGTTGATTATAAAAGTGTCATTCCCGCTATACGCTACTAAACCCGGAGCTAAAACGTCCTTGGTTATGCGGTGGCAACGACACACTTAGCACAGCATTTTCTACAAGATGTTAAAAATATTTTTACAGGTTTCGAGTTATTACCTGGAAAAAGATTTCCTCGGTCAAACTACCTTGAAGTTAATTTGATCTACCAAAAATCTTAAACCTATGTTGAGAGATATCTCAAATAGTATAGATATCCCTGCAGTGGTCTTAAGAAAACGCTGCATTAATCATGCCGTTGCTACGACGTAACCAAGGTGGTAATGACCTAAGAAGCGTTTCCGGTTTAGTAGCGTATTGGCGGAGGTGTCGGAGTTGAGAAGAAGAAGTTGGTGTTTTGAGTTGTAAAAGAATAAAGTGTAGCTATTGAGTCTATCAGGAAAGCGCTTTTTAATATTGGTGACCCCGACGTGCTGCTCTTCCTTGTTTTGTGTTTGTTATATGTTATGGTCACTAACACAGCTGATTTTCTTACCTTACAAGACCAGCTTTCTGCATACAGGCTATCGAAAGTAGTCAGGGAGCTGTTTTCAAACCTACTACTTATCATGGAGTCAGCCACGAGGACGTCCGTCTTTGGATCGAAAAATTACCTACTCCCACTACGAAAATTACAAAGTAGTAAATTATTTCTTTAATCCATCTATAATAATAAAAGAGTACAACAAGCAACAAGCTCCCAATAAAGAGGCCTAATCTTAGGTCCCTAAGAAACGGGGAGGCGTTTATCACTTTGCGAATTTTTCGAACCCCTGGAGCGTATTAGAACCCGCCGCTTATTAATTTTTGGAAATCAGCTGTGATGATATAAAAAGAGAGAATTTTACGGATTCGTTTGATGATTATTTTTTCAAAGTGATGTAAAGATTTCTGATGCTCAAAAGTGCATTATGTTCATATATTTTTTGCTTTATTTTGCTTTACAAATATCAGAAGATATTTTCAAAAATTATTCCAAACCCCCATAACTCCACCCCGTTTGTTAATTTTTGAAATTGTTCCAGCCCCCAACCCCCGCTGATACCCATCCCAGTTTATTAGAGATCACAAAGTAACTTGGTTGAAAGGTGTAAAACGAAAATGTTAGCCGTGTTGAATCAAGTTGGATACAATTGGAATCATGGAATATACTGTTATGCTTGTAAAATCAACAACTTTATAAGGAACTTTGTCCATGAAAGAGAATTTCACTGTAAAATCTCACTTACCGCCGGGGTATACTTTCGATCCCCCTAGTTAAATCAAAACCAACGGCTTTCTATGGAAATGTGTGATAACTGTGTTCATTAACATACGCTAGTGTCGCCAAGGGTGTAAAACCTAGGGCGTTAGATGCTCCATCAGTGGGGGAGCGAATCAAAGCAGGGTCTTAAACTCATTTAAATTGACCATTCCCCCCAATGCCCCTATCAAAATCCAAACATATATAGGCTGTCCTTACATATTCACACCTCTCTTCTAATAAATCAGAATAGGCCCCTATACTTCAGAATTTCTACTACAATTCTTTTACCCTGGCTACGAGCCTGCCGCAAAGGAAGACGATGATAACCAGAAATAAACGAGCAAAATTTTCTGTGATGTGTAACAGTAAGTGATTCTCTCACAATCCAAACACAACTGAAGTACAACCAAAGAAAAGTTAACAATCGTATACTTGCGCATGCTCTTCTCTATAATTTGAGTACAATTGCTTTAAACCAATTATGGAGCATGGGCATTACAAATGAACGGTTACATCAGTGACTGTCTCCTTTTTCAGCTCTCTTTAGCTAGCCTCTTGTTTAGATGTCGTCGCACCCTCTGCAGGCTTTCCAGCATCTACCCCTTCGACAGACACGCTTGCTTCGTCTGTAAATTCGGCAGTTACTGACGCACAGTTGACATCTCCAGCAGCGTGCTTGTCTGGGTCTTTGGAGACATACAGAGCATTTCTGACAACGTCGAGCAAGGAGACATTGAAAGTAACACCAGTCTCTGTCAATGAAATAAGGACGGGTGTGGCATTTGTAGTAGCACGAACGTCTGCAATACAGGCTCGCTGTTTTGCACTCTCTGCATCGGCGATACCTGTAAGGGTTGCTTAGACCACCGTCTGCAAAAAGACGAGGAAATGAGCTAAAATGATTGCCAACGCTTTTATAGATCAACCAAGTAGGATATTAATATTTTCTCAGAATCTCATGAACATCAGGCACGTTATCAATCACTCCCATCGGGGAGGCAATTAGCTATCAGGGGAGGGGATCAGATAATTAGTTGATAGAAATTGAAAACTTTGGTTAACTACCAATGTTTTCATGATTTATACGAAGTATTCAACCCGTGGGACTAAAATTCCATCTGTAACAGACTAAAGGCAAGACCCTGCAGTGTTTTGATACTTCTAATTGCTGTATATGCATCAGAAAAAGGGCGCTTACTGTGGAAGACTCGCCTAAACTGAACTCATTTGAAATAACATGCCTTCGAGCAATTCTTGGTGTTACCAGATACCACAGTATATCAAATGAAAATCAGAGAGCAGCTAGGTGTTCAACACACACTGGACATCATCAGAACAAGATGACTGCGTTGGAGTAGCAGAAACTATTGTCAGTGCAACAGACAAGCGGGACTGCATTGACAACCGCTGCAGAGGTAGATTACTCATGAGATGGCAAGATCAAGTGAAGAAGGGCACTGGGCTGCCGATGCCCACAGCATTCCTGCAAGCCAAATCACGCAAGGTTGTAGAGGGAGCCAAAGGCCCGCAGGCCTAGGCATTTGATTCATTGATTGATTGATTGATTGATTGATTGATTGATTAATATTGTCATTGTGAGTGCCGTACGATAATGTAAGAGGACACAAGTATTATAAGACTTTACAATAAATGATGTCATAGTAGCATTGGGTTATCATAGAAATTACAAAGGGAGGGCAAAGTGTTAGCAGTGGGCATGTCCCTCAAATACCTCCTTGGCTAAGGGCCTGATATATATCATGGCAGTTCTTTAAAGTGATTGTAAACGGTATTTCTTCCTCCTTTTACCTCTTGCTGTGTCTGCAATCTTTCAAACATAGCTAGTTCCTCTTCCCTCCGTGTCAGACGAAAAAATCTTTGCAGGAGCCTGCAATGTGACCTAACTCTTTCCTTTAGAGTTCATTCATGAAAAAAAACAAATGAAAACAAAGAACGACCTGGAGGTAATTATACGTTGACCAATGAATTTCAGGCCACATTTGTCAGAACAGTCCATCCATGACTTAAATCTTTTGATTAGAAGTTTGTGCGTATTTACTATAAATTGAAGAGCAAATATTTCAACAGGGGCATGATCATCTAAGGCTTGACAACGTAAACACCCTCTGGTTTGAAAGAGGGATTACAAAATCAAAGAATTGAAAAAAAGGGAGATCTGATTCTAAACGAACAAAAGTTTAAAGTAAGTGCGCCTTTGTATAGAAAGCTGCTTTCGAGTGCACTTGACAACAATCAGTGATGCATTTACGGCTGTATTTGAAAAGTTCATCAACTAAATAAAAGCTGCACTTGCATAATTTGTACAATGTACTGTAGTATCACTTCCACATTCCCTGATGGTCATAAGTCTGCAGACGAAAATGGCTCATGGATTTGGTTTCAGAATTAAAGTGGCCTCGTGCTTCATGCGGTAGTCATCAAGTCTCCGCAACGCTTAATAAGTACACAGTCTAACGCTTCATTAGCAGCGCTAATAAGAAAAGTTATAATTACGTACACAACATTGAATGCCAATTGTTTAAGCATGTAAAGATATTGTTTGTAACCCTGTAAGTAAATTCAATGTATGAGAAAAGCGTACCGAATTTTTTGGTCGCTTTCGAACGAAAAGTACGCGAAAGTTTGTCTTACACGATGAAAAGGCACAGAAGCAGTGACAGGAATATTTGAGTGACGACAAAGAAGGCTAAGGTTCGAAGCACCAAGGACCAATGATCGTTGTCAGGGATCCCCCCACACCCCTTTATAATTCATAGAGGCAGTCGGCACCCTCATGCCTTTTGTGTTGATTCCTTAGTATCGCAAAGCTTAATATGTGTATGGTCAGCCAATTCTCTTGTAAGGCTCATTGAATAAACTTAAATTCAATATATAACATAGAATGCCAATTACCTAAACATGTATGTGTTATTGTTTGCCATTATAATGATGTGACCGTTGAAGTAACAACAGAGGATGAAAAAGCGCGCCCAATTTGTACGGCAGTTGCTATTTGTGCATGCAGTATGCGAAATTTATGGTGGTGTCAATAATGCAATGACAGCCGAAACCTCTCGGAATATTAAAAAAACACTAGAGAAATAAAAAATATGTCACTATCGGGGATCGAACCCGTTACCCACACTTGAAAATCTCTCTTACTTGATGAAATGATACCGTAAAGTAGTGATAACATATGTGGGTTGCAACGAAGGAAATTATGGTTCGATTCCTTACGGACCAACAAATTTCGTCACCCTGTCATCATTGTCACGATTTATTCTGTCGGCATCCAATGTAATTTCGACGTCTAAATTCAGTCGATTTTATGTTATATTTGAAACCGACAAGGAATTGACGTCTACTTTACGCAATTATTTAAACGAAACAGTTGGCTTTCGATATCCACTTAGGATCATTCTCAATTCGAAGTCTACTAACATTGGCGTCAATAAGACATAAGACATCGCTTCAACGTCTCAATTCGACTTCGTGTCTACTTTTATATACCGCTAACAAGTGACGCAGTTTCGACAAAAGAGGCGACACGGATTCCACGTCGATTTGACGTCGATTTGACGTGGAACAGCCGACTGCAAAGTCATAACTAGTAAACATAAATTATAGTCGGTAGAAACTAGGGCGTACAGTACTCGTCTACGCCTTCTTGCAAATACGGTTTACGTAAAGTTACTTTCTTCATAAATTTACGAATTTCCAGAAAAGTCTCTAAGACATTTCTTCACTTTTTCAAAAAGGTCGTTAAAGCTGGCTCATAAAGTTGGGTTTGAGTAACATGAAGATAGGCCTGTCAAAAGGGTATAGAATTTAATATGTTGCAATATACAAATATCGTATGTTCTTTACACTTTAATAAAATCCAACCCAATAAAATCCAATCGAAGTTAAGGCACTGCACAGACGTTAAGGCCAACCGAAGTTAAGGCACAGCACAGACATTAAGGCCAACCGAAGTTACGGCACAGCACAGACATTAAGGCCAACCGAAGTTAAGGTACAGCACAGACATTAAGGCCAACCGAAGTTAAGGTACAGCACAGA
>JAAAKM020004070.1:0-11995 GCA_010016025.2 Alatinidae sp. Z8VKAUB7J3 | reverse complement strand
ACACCGAAACGTCGGGAAAATATGATTGTATTATTATTCACTTGTCTTTGCGTTAGCAAATCTTTACTAATAAAGTAAGAATATAAAGAACTTTTAATTACATATGAAATTGACAGTTTCATTGAAGTGAAAAGACTATAAAATTTAACACTTGGAGGTTTCCATTTTCCTGCGTATGGATTGCGTACCACTGTGACACTTCTACGCTTTGTGCGTGTTTTCGTAGCATGATCTCATAAACTTCAGCGTGATTACTTTGCAAAGCGAATTTTCAGTAGCTCTGAACAGAATTTCTCTATAGGATATTTCTTAACCTCAAATTTTACCATTTTTAATTGAGTAGTATTCTATTCAATATTAACTCCGCTGTTACAAGAGGCTTAATCCAATAACCAGTAGAAATGAATTCCAGCATGGAAGCGACTCCTTACAGAATCAATAAGTTCAAATCACAGTCTTTAGTACAAAACTACAAGACCTGTAATTTTACATTCTGCTCAAACTACAATCAGTAGCCAAGGAAGGAGCAGTTTGGAGTAGATCATGAATAATCCAGTCATTAATAAACTTGACTCAATTAGTCCTATGGTAGAGCTAATCGTTAGAGGCCAACGGTTATAATACGCAGTAACAAAGATCCTTGATTCTCTTTATTAACAACAGAGAAAAGCAGAGGGTTCGATCTGTTTATAAGGAATCAGTACTTCAACCCTTTCTTTTCAATTACGTTTAATAGCTGAAAATCTCTATGCTGTTTTCATACATACCCAATACCAACACGCTAAACCATAACAAAATTTTAATGTTTCTACACTGCACTACAACCACTTATGTAAAATATATAATGCACTTGACCTCGTTGTATTTATTCCATTTGATAATGCTATGCCCTCTAAATTTAACATTAAATAAAGTGTTAATTATACACAAATACTAAAAGATAAAGTAGATACTATATTTTGGGCTAAAACTCCCTAAGATTATGCATGTATTACCTTCCTCCAATAGAATACTAAAGTGATGACGTCACGAAATACTTTTTTTCGAGGAATCGCAATTATAACTACATCACAGTGTTAAACCTGCCACAAAATGCCCGTATACATAATACTGCGTTCAAATCTCATATCAGCTGCGAGAAACGGCTGTTTCAATATGAAAAAGTCCTTAAGGAAACTCTGTTAATTTTGCTCAGTTCATAACATTATGAACTCGGTTCATTTAACAAGGTTTTGACAGGCACGATATAAAGTTTGAAAGGGCGTATCTCAACGCTTGCTTAAGGTATCACTCTCAAATTTGGACAGGTAATCTATGCGAAGAAGAAGAAAGCAGTAAGGTCAAAAATAACATCAAATTTCCGATATTCACTTAATCGTGACGTCACACATCAGTAATCTATACGATAATTCTTTGTGATACTGTGATCACAGAGGCGTATGGGGAAAGGATCCAAAGGTCCCGCGTCCTTCCGCAGGAAGTTGATTCAGGTCAGGTGTTGTTTACCATTGGTTAACATGTGCTATCTCTAATAGGTTGACTTTGGTGGCTTCTAGGGTGCGATATACTGCACAATATCCTTCGTGCATGCTTGTCTCTAATATTCCGAGTATATTCCGTAAAGTTTAGAGTTTGTAATACGGTATAGACAGTTTCCAATTATGGCTATGCAAAGCAGTGTGATGCAGCACCCATCCAGCTTTTTTACCAGGTCCTTAGTTAAGTTCCAGGCTTCTGATTTGCAAAGATGGATATTAGTTTCCTGTTACACAAAATGAGAAAATGGTATTAGCGACACTGAACTAAAAAGGAACAGCATTGAAAAAAGGCTATCCTTTGATGAACTACGAAAGTATTTATTTTTTTAAAAAAAGCCCCCTCCTTGACATTTCTAAGATGTGTAGGAAACTATTCATAGACATAATAAAAGACATCCATTAAAGAGAACAATATTTTTGTAAATAGAAATAAATACTCGTCCTTTTTATTAGTGGAGCGAGTAGATCTCCAAATGTTCCTTGTTGTCTTGTTTCCTCAAATGCATCCTGTCCCCTCTTGTGCAAGATGCCCTTTATAGGTGAGTTCTAAATTATATGATGGACTGTAGCTCATCGTGTTGATTCTGGTGAGAATGGTATGGCTATTAAACTGAAAAATAGAATAAAGCGTTAGTTACACTAAAATACCAAGTATGATGATATATTGCACCAACTTTTTATTAAACGCCTGTCTTCGTCATATCTTTCGTTTTCCTCATCTTGATTTTTCTTGTTAATATCTTGGTAACTGCTACGTCCGGACTTTTTTCCAATAAAGCTTAATTTTGTAACTATAAGCATTGGAAATTAATGGTAAATCAATGGAAATTAAAAGACACGGTGGCAAGTAGATGTTGAGATCTTAGATACATTAGGTCCTTAAAAACAACATTGTGACAGAGAAATTTTAACATGCTGGTAACGGCCTACATGGGACCTTTATATATCCGATTCGACAAAACGCACATTATTTGGGTAACAGTATTTCTGCAACAGGTGAATATTGAATGATAGTGCATTTTATTCAGAATCAGATAATAGGACTATTTGTTTATGCACTTTTTTCATTTTGATTTCTCCTGTTTATGTCTGGATACCACTAAAGACATGACGTCATCCTGAATGAATTTTTAGCATTTTTAACGAAAAACTGAGCAATAAAACTGCAGCAAGGCAGGCGGCATACTTCAAAATCAGTTACAATAATTCTTTAAGTGGGTTATGTAGGTTTCTCTACACCTTTCTTTACCTTGACATTACTTCGACACTTATCAATACATCTGTTGTAAAAATTCCTCCCGGTAAACACTAACAAGTTGTCCATCGCAGCTAAAAATATCCAGCTATCGGGAATTTCATTTCCTATGAGCTAGCTGAAGGAAAGTTTTAAACGGCAGCTTCCGGGAATTTTACATTATTAATATTAAATTTACTGCAGCTGCGGGGAATTACGCTGAGTTGTAGGGATTTCCTGCAAATACGTGACTATTAATATGGGCCCTGGAGTTAGTGATTGTTTTCAGGCAGTCTGTAAAGGGTCAGCGTTTACTCATCACAGTACATACCTTATTTCCTCGAAAATTGTCCGACCTTCGAAACATAAGCCGATTCAAATATGAGCCAAAAGTATTAGAAAATACAAGAATAATAGGCCGACCTTTGAAGCCATTGCATTGCACCCTCCTTTACAGTAAGCCAGTTAACAAACATTCAAATCAAATCATTCCAATCTACTGGCAAATCTGCTGAAAATAAACATTTTGTAAAATGACTCCTAGGAGAACGTCGTTCTCTGCTAAGTTATAAATAGAAGTTTTAAGTATATTGCAGATAAAGGATGTTCTAACAATGCAGCTGGAAGACACTTTGGAATCGATAAAATGAACATTAGAAGATGGAAAACCCAGTCAGGCGTTCTTGATGCAGTTATTAAAAACTGGGTTTTCCAATGAAAACATCTGCCTGGTTCTGGAAGACAAATACTTTCAGAGGACTTGGAGGAGCTTGTTTATCAATGGATAGTATGAAAAATGCTGCAGAAACAAAGAATCACAAGAAAAGGAATCCAACAAAAAGCAGTTGAGCTGCACAACTGCAAGCAGCATTACTTCTGTGTTTCCAAATAATAAAGTGCCAGGGTGATTCTGAAAGAGACTAATTGGATCATTGACATGCAAGACATTGTCGAATGCCAGAACCATTTACCAGTAAAACGAACAGTTGTAACCAGTGTTAACAATAGGCCTTTGCCCTTTCAAACAATAACAGATTTCTTCCAATAACTTTAAACAATTATTAGCCAAACATTGCTTAAGACAACAAAGTAGTATTTACATAAGACTATTGTTTTAAGAACAATATACAATTTACAAAATATTAAAATTGAAGAATTAACACCAAAAAGACGTAGTTAATCAAATTGGATTACCAAGGAAAAGCATTAGAAATATCGCTTGGCTTAATCACAAAATAGTGTCGAGTATACTCCCTGAGTTTGATTTTAACCTAGGTTACTACTAAATAAGAAAAATTCTACCAATACAAAGACCAGAAGCACAAAGTTCAACAACGATTACTCTGTTGCAAAGCTAAGTCAGGTGAGCAAAACATAGCTAGTTTAGCAGTAAAATTTACGTTAAAACTCCACTGTTATATAAAAACGAGATGGTAATCCATAAGCATAAACCCGCGCACCTGTTCCTTCTACTGTTTGTATGATTAATATTTCTTTGGTCTTACTCGTGTAAAATAGAATTCTACGTTAAAAATGCCATGGCAAATATTTTTCCACTTTCCTCTTGAAGCTGGGAGGAACTCTGCTTATAGTACTCAAAGTATTTAGAGCGAGACATTAATTAAACCTTTTTGTTTATAAGTAATTCCTATACTTCTTCCTTTTTCAAGCCTCAGTGTAAGCTATTAAATTTCAATGTTCCATAGTCAAGAAGTCCTATGGCAATACTTATTATTTCATTATCAAAAAGGGGTGAGACACGGACGCATATTGTCTCCAAGTTCTTTCAATGTATACTCTTGCAGAACAAGTTATGGGAGAAGCACTTCATAAATCAAAAGGTACAATCAAGATAAGAGGCAGATATGACTCAAATTTACTATATGCTGCTAAAATTGTCCTTATCAATGGAACAGTGATTAACAGAACTGGCCAACAAAGTTAAAATTGCTGGTGAATCGAAAGAGCTCTATCTAGATGCGAGCAAAATTAATGTCATGGAAATACTAAGAGATGGAGAAACCTGTAGCCAGTAAAGACCACAAGATCTTGTCTTGAATAGCAGAAAAATGGAAACTGTAGAAGAATTTTGTTGTCAAGAAGCTCTCTGCACAAACACCAACAATGATTCGAATAAAATCAGATGAAAAAGACCCTCATTGAAAGAAACACACTTCTCTTTCCAAACAAAATCTGGAAAGATAGGTCTATTATTGTTTTTACAGTATTGATCAACAGTTCTCTGTGTTTGGTTATGAACACTAATGCCAAAATGTTTTTGAAAAGTTGGAGGGACAGGCTGCTGCCCGTAACTTTTTGATTATTAGAAAAATTGGTGGCATATGCCTGCTTTATAACCTGACGATGAATCTTTACTTTGTGGAATCTGTTGCACGGCGAGAGGACTTAGAAAAACTGAAGCTGTTTTCAGACCATTAAAAAAGGATAATTAAAAGGGAATATCCGATAATGACGTAGACTAACAGGACTGAGCATGGTGAAAGTGACGTGGTGGTTACAGATTAGGGAATTGTGAAGCAGTCATTGTATAGTTTCCAAGGCTGCACGTTGAAGATTTATTCGTAAACTGAGGATAGTGTTCAAATCTCTCCCTTAAAGAAAACTTTGAGGCTGTTGGTTTTTTAGGAAATGAGGAAATAGAGTTATACAAGACTAGAAATAGTCAAAAGAGGAGAGTAGGAAAAGGTGTTATTACGAAAGGCAATGTGTACCAAAGCAGTCGAAGCTTTCGGGCAGCCCGTAGATACTATGACTTAAAACTTGATGTCTAGGGTAGGCCTCCTAGATCCGCGGGATGTTCAAGTCGTGGCGTTAATGATTGGGGTACATTGCCAGAAAATTAATAGTAGTAGAATTGACTGTTTTCCGGTTGAAACATATTTAATTTCTTAACGCCAGCCTCTTTCCGCGGCTGTTTTCCGCCAAAACGAGGCTGCACAACCGCAAGGAAAGTCGATCATTTGTCTTCTTTACTTGCTCCTATTTTACAAAATATTAATAACTGTTACAATCTTTAACCAAAATTTTGTCTTAATGCATGTCAACCTATCGTAGAGCTTTCACAGCACACGGGTAACTCGATATATCGTCAGGAATTGCAAATACACATCGGACTGTATGCCACTTTTGTTGGACTTCGTATCCTCACAGCTGATTTCACCTGCATCAGTAAACTTTGATCACCTTCCACGTGTGCTTGGTGAAATTGGTCAACAGTGAATTTGGCGCATCCAGTTTCTACGGACACGACAACACTTGTCTGATATTTGCTGAGCACTTTGGCACGCATTTAAAATCCTTGCAAATGTAGTTACATGAAACCTTTTCTGTTGTGATTTCAAATTTGTCAAACTGCTTGTCCAATTTTGAGATTTTGCTGCAAGAAAGACGCAGCGGTGTCACACAGTAAACGAGGATCATGTTTTTCAAGTTACTATGGACGCTCTGGATAATTCTGTATTCATTCTTCGAAGTTTTGTTTCGCATGCTGATACCTGGAAAGAAAAAAGACATCAGTGGCAGGACAGTTCTAATTACTGGTAAGAAAAAGCTTTAAATTTGACATTGCACTCATGCCGTTTGTCAATCCCGTTCTTGGAGGGGGTCTTCCTGACACATACTTTGAACAGCATGTTCACGCGAGTTCAAAGTCCTATCTCTAGGGTTATCCAACCCCATGTCAAATAACTTTTCTTAAAGCAATTTTTAAAGAATAGCAAGAAAAGTCATATAAGAGATTTTCATAAGAAGATGGCAACTGCGTAACCAGAAACCATTGCAGTTTAGCTCGTTTGATGGGTCATTACTATTATTATCATTATTCTTACATTTACCAGGCAATTTATAAAACTAAGGTTTAGTTCCAGCTATAGGACATTATGGAAGGATATTCTAATTTTCTATACATTGGTCAAAACGCATCGTGCACTCTCTTCTTCTCGATAGTTGTTGTGACTATTTTTATTCTTAAACTATCAAATTATGACAATTCAGCACAGAGGAGAAGAAGGAATCACATCATGTGAAAACAGGCAACCTCCTTTCACTGATATTTATGTGCCTGTCATACGTGCAGGGTGGATCTATCCTTATTTTCAATGAAATACATATCAAGCCCCATTACTTGCCTACATTATTTATATACAATGCAACGTTAAAGGAAGATATCTAGCTTTCAAGGAACATTCCTAAAAATATATATTAAATTGCAGACAATTCTGAATGTTGTTTCAGGGATGCAACAAGCCAGTAATTATTATTGATAGATGTCATGCATTCAAAGGGCCTTTTTTTTCTTGTTTCGCTCTATTGAGCCAACACATTCTGCAGTAGATACCAAACAAAGTATTAACATTTACACCTTGGGGGTAAAGTCAGGTACGAAAATCAAAAAAACCGAGTAATAACCGCTTTGTCGAAAACAAAATGCACGTTCAGGAAGTTTGGGGCCTTTAAACAAACTAGATAATAATAATGTCCATTGTATGATTTTAAAGAATGTGCACTTTTATCAAAGTGGCAGGGGGTAGATTCCACAGATGTTAAAAATGGCATTTTAAAGGGCAAAAACTGCACATTCCTTAATAGAAGTTTAAAGGTGTTGTCACTGGAGTTGTTTTTTGCACATTTTTCATCTACAATCTTTCATCTACATTTTTCATCTACAATCTATATCTACCTTTTATGATTACCTACCATGAAATTTGAGAGATTTTGAATTCTGCTATAGTTACATTAATGATGCGAGAGATGTAGTACCATCAGCAAACAATTTTCTACTCTTTTGCTTTAACTTTTTTCTGTGGCATTACAGAATATCAGTACTTTGAGAGGCACTGCAATAACCAGTAGTAGGTGAGCACGTTGGAAGTTGGTCAATAATAACCTTTCATAGGCCACGAACCTTAAACTTCCCAGACAAAGAACAAGATTGAAACAGCCCTAAATAGTTCAATAGTCAACACCACTATCATCAGCCTAGTTTTTCCTGTTTTAAAGTAAACCTTCATTATTCTAATTCCCTGTATCAGAACTTAGGCAGACACTATTCAATCTGTGTTGAATCCTAACCAGTGTTACACACAAGGATGTTTCAGAAAAGGCATATCTTTATGTAAATCATTTTTGTTGATTTTCAAGGTTAATATACATTGTATGTACAGATGTACCAGCTTCCTGCTTTTTGCACATTATATTCTGCATTTTCCAAGTATTTTATAGTTACTTTTCAATGATAAATGCTTTGAAAGGAAATTGATGTAAAGCTGTCAAATAAGGCTAACTACTATTTGACATGAAATATTTTAATATAAAATTACATGTTTTACTCCTTGTTTGAAAAGCTGAGAAATTAAACAAGGATAGTAAGTAAGTAAATAAGTAAGTAAATTAGACCGGACATACATACAAAATTTGTAGGCTATATACCCCTACCACTTCTGCATCCTTTGTGCGAAAAGTTGGTCACTCTTATATTAACATGGTTCAGGTGTGTGGAAATCAAAGACTTGTATAATGTTAGGGGAGTAAGGTATATATGGCTGTAACAGCAAGACAGTCATTGTAAAACTGAATGTATATATCATATTTGTTACTGGAACAGTGCATGAACTATTCTAATTACTGAGTTTTGTAGTGTCTCAGAACTCAGAGACAAGCAGCTATTTGATATGAATTGATATGAAACATATTAAACTGCAAACAGCAGGTCACATAATTATTTTGTATCTTGTTAAAAGGTATATAAATAGTTAAGCTGCTTTGTTCCTTTGTGTTTACTGCATGTGTTGGTAGTGAGTGGCATGCATGTTGTTGAATTTTACCAAAATTAAAATTTTGATAACCCATTTTAATTCCTGTTGCCAAAAGGGAATGAAACCTATTTCTAATCAGTTACCTGGTTTGATTTTGCAGTTTGTAGACATGCTAATTATTATGAACATTTTGCTCATGGTAGGTGGGGCAAATGGATTGGGGAAACAACTTGCAATACAGTTCGCAGAGCGTGGGGCAAGGATAGTCATTTGGGATATTGACAAAGGTATTACTGTGTATATAGTTGTTACATATATTTTTACGTTGTCTATATACCAGCATAATTGCTTATTTACTTTAAACATCATGACCTAACTTTGTAACTTAATCTTGTAATAACTATAGGAGGACATAATGAAGACTTGACTAGGTTTTGATTTGAGAAGACATACACTCTTCTCTATGCTGCATTATTTAGGTTGTTGTGGAATCTTTTTAAAGTCGAAAACTGTTTTTGGCTTTTTTGTAAGTTCTGAGTTTTGTTGATCATTACTTTCAAAACTTTCTATTTTCCGTCAATCACTTTTAATTCTGTTTTTGCAACATACCCATTATATGTTCAGTTAAGCATATTAACACTCTGTGATATCAGATAATAACAGATCAGTAAAAATATTTTCACACATGTCCAACAAGGACTGAAGTTTTGAAGTAACTATCATATATTCTTGTCTATGCTGATCAAGTCTCAAAAGTGAGGGGTAACTAGGACAATTCAGTCATTGTGGAAGGGACTGAAACTGGGTGATTAGAAGGTCAAGTTCTTACTGATGAGTTCTAGTGGTGACTGTAGTTAAGGAATGGAGCTAAAGACTATGAAGCAGCAAATAAAAGTAGTTCATATCTTCTTTGTTGTCAAAATGCTGGTGGGAAAGGTGAAGCAATGTGTTACATCTGAACACAAGATTAGCCGCACTTGGTATCACGGTAAGAGAATACAACTGGATCTTCATTACTTATCTGAATATGAGATACATCTGTCTCTTTAGCTTAAGTGTGAAACGTTCCAAAGGTAACAAGGTGAGTCGATTACATTACATTTATAAGACCATAAGTGTCTGGACACTAACTAGCTCTTACAATGGTGATGTAACTACTTTTATACACAGTATGTCCACAGTACATGTTTCAAAATCTGAGTGGACACAACACAATGCCAGAAAGAAGAAGAAAGAAGAAAAATTCGGTTATTTCTTGAGGGGTAAAAGTAGTAACCATGTGTGAGGCACAAGTTATTGTAATATACATTGAAAAATCTAAGATGAACTAGAAATTAATACCACAGTCCTGAAGACCTCATACATTTTCTATGGCAATTAAATGTTTCCATTTACTTTAAATTCCTTTCCATATCTTAAATCAATGGTTAATTGAAGTGAACCGCACTTTCAACTGGGGATTATGAGAAATTTTCACACTTAAATATCATATATACCGTAAATAAGACCCAATTATCATGTCTATCAATATATTGATGTACCATAGTTCTTCTAATAACCTCTTTCTAATAAGTGCCTCCTCTAAATCCCAAAATTTAGGTATACATAAGTGTCCCTCTAATAAGCACCCCCCATAAATTTATGTCAGAAATTTGCAATGCCTACACAAAAACGTCCCACCCTTCTCTGGTGTAGTAAAAGCCAATGAATAAGTGAACATTTCCTTCTGGTGAAATGAATCCTTTTTTGTATGCTCAATAAAAATTTTCCAACTTTTGAATCAGCCACCTCTCAAATAGCACTCCCCAAAATTTCAAAAACGTTTTAGAGGAAATATGATTTGTATCAGGGGTGTATCCAGGATTTCAGAGAAGAGGGGGCATGGAATTGATAATCTAAAATTTGGAAAACCTTTCTGGGTCATTTTTTTAAAGGTCATAATTTTTTAATGGAGATGGAGGCACATGACTCCATCCCCCTAAAATCTGCCTATGTGCAAAGTAATAGTTCTCAACTGCTCTTTGCTTGCTGTTTATGTATATCACAGACAAGTAAAAAGTCATGTCTAATATAATTAAGAGACATGTTGTAAGAGGGCAGCAATTACTTTCCAGAAGTTGACAATGATAAAAAGTGTGACAACTAAACTCCCAGCAGGTTACTACCAGTATACAATACATTTAATTTTGGGAAAGCTTGCATTATGTAATTGAGGGAAAATGTGAAATGAAAGAGCTAAGAAGTTTTTAATAAGATGTTGTTGACATAGAGTGTGTATTTGTCAGTGTAGCTACTTGTCTTTTAAAAGAGATGTCATTAAATTGGTGTTTAAACTCTATGCACCCAGTCTTTCTATCAATATCTTTTTTACCAACCATTCAGTAGTAATACATAACATCATTATTATGTTCTGGAGTAACATTTCTGTATCATTCAAGTACCAACAACTGTCACAGGCTAGGCTGTCATTAGATAACGTAACTAAGAAAAACCACATAAATACTCTAGGGAATAAATGATGGTACTAAGGAGCATAAAAGCGTCTGTTTATGTTGTTAAAAGTTATGTATAAAATTGTACAACATACATTTATTATAAGGTTTTTCCATCATTTTCTTTACAGAATCTGCTGAGAGGACAGCATCCCTCATTCGATCAATGGATACAGATGCCTTATCATACTATTGTGATTGCAGTAATGAACATGAAGTCAAGCTACTTGCCTCTCAAGTAAAAAGGGAAATTGGGCCTGTTGATATTCTGGTTAATAATGCAGGCATTCTGCATGGAAGAGATATCATGTTACTGACTGACTCAGATATAAGGAGATGTATTGAAATAAATCTTCTGTCTCATTTTTGGGTGAGTAGAAACCGCTTTTAAAGATTAAATAGCTACTATAGGGATGCCTAGCCATATGTTTTTAGTGCATATAGCTCCTTATTGCACAATTGTTTGTTTATATAGAGATTTTCCGTTGCTGCGGAGTTTGCATCCATAGACTGGTCCAATTATTTTGTTGCTTTTGTGTTTCCTATGTTTTGCTGTAAGGTGTTGATTTCTTTTTTGTATTGTTGCTTATGTTGTTGCTTGTTTGGTTTGATAGTTTTTATTCATTTTATTTCTTTCACTTCTGCTATAATCATTTATGACCGATTTTGTTATCATTAAGTTTCATTTGCATTTGGTTTCAAGTTTTACGCTTTGATGCTCCTTTCGTCTTTTAAGATTTTTGTGTATTTGTGCGTGCGCGCGCGCGTATATGCGTGCGTGTGTTTTTGTGCGTGCGCGCGCGCACGTGCGTGCGTGTATGTGTGTGTGTGTGTGCCCGCGCTTGTGTATGTTTGAGTGTGCGGGCTGGCGTGTATGTGTTTGTGCGTGTGTGTGTGTGCTTGTGCGTGTGTGTGTGTGTCTGTGCATACCTGTTTGTGCGTGCGTGTTTGTGTGTG
>JAAAKM020004068.1:0-11996 GCA_010016025.2 Alatinidae sp. Z8VKAUB7J3 | reverse complement strand
CGCTATGAAAATATGATCCATTTCGGTTCTTCCACCGTCTATTTCCAACAACAAAGACTGCCATTATGGATTCCTTTGCAATCTTGTAGTTTTCCATTTTGTCGTCAGTGTGTTCGTCACGATAAAATATCGATAAACTCAAAAGCCTGGCAATCTAATGAGTACTTGCCAAGTCATCTCTCGGATTCTGAGATTCTTACTTCTCTAATAACTATCAAAGACCAACGATTACTCCAGGCTTGCCTGCGCTGAACATCAACATGTCACAAACATTGTCATGCTGTGCCTAGCTGTGTGATGCTCGATCACCAAACAGAAAACAATACAACAATAACTGCGTGCCACAGGTTTTGGGCACGCACTTCATCTTCGAAGGGTTTGACCGTCAGTCGAAGGATTAATACCACGGGACTTGCTTCCTTGGTTGACTACCTGTGGTCTACTTCTTCCAAATGTACGAATATCCGCCTTGTGCCGGATGAGGTGTTGCACACAGTTATTGTTTGAATTCTTCCTAGCTGTTCAGCAGGAAATGAAAACAAAGCGCCTCTGTCCTAACAATGCTTCTGCCTTCGCTTTCTTTGTAGTGCTGTTGCATATAGTTCTCTTGTTGTAAGGGGTGACAGCGGTCAATACGGAGCAGTTCAATTTATCCAGGAGGCCATTTGTGTAAAATGAGCCTCGGGAATTTGTAGCGGAGGAGTGGAAGGGCCGAGGACGCAGCTTACTCCAAGGTAGAGAGAACATACAGACAGAAACGACGGCACAAGAGGGTTAAGACAATCAACCTGTGAGCAGAACTGGAAGTGTGTGCCGGACACACAGGCACACTACCTATCAGCCGCCCCTGGTGCTACCATTTAGTATTCATCATGGTACAACCACTAGTAGCCGCTCTTGCATTAACCGGAGGTGATTGGGATGTGGGAGGTTAGCGTTTGGTTAGTCTGCAGTTGAATCGTATATCTTTTACATTACTCAAGATAGTACCCAGACGTCTCTTTACACATGTTGTCATAAAATATATTGCGGGAGCTCGTTTGAATAATAAAGTTTCATCGCAACTCTTTAATAATAGTACTATGACAGCATTTGTTCTAGTTTCGATGAGCACAAGTAATTGCAAATAAAAATAAAAATAGCGAGCAGGAGGATTTAAGTGTCTTATACATGTTAAAACACAAAAAATCCATAACACAAAAAATTCTACTTTTTGAAAAGAACACTAGAGAAATTGAAAATATGTCACCACCGGCGATAGAACCGGCGATAGAACCAGTGACCCACGCTCCCAATCATCCATCATTGGACATCGACATCCAACTCAACGCAATTGGAGACCAGCCTCTCTGCACCATGTGACTTGACCAAGAAAGGACTGCCATCCGACCAATCAATCTGTCCAAAGCCCATTGAAAGTTAGAGTATCATCGAGCAGAAAGGATTTGAAAGGTCAATTTTGAAAATACTTGATACTTTCTAAATTTCTACTTCTTAATGGAAGTTGAATGATTTAAGGTTCATCAAAAGTATTTGTCAATTATTGATAAATCTATGCTACACATGAGGTGGAGAAATTTAACTCATTTTGGGGCAAATCTAGTAAATCGAACAAGGACGTTAGCAAAAAAACTGGAGAGTAGACTAAATCACATGTATACCAAAATGCCGAGGGAAGGACCAGATGACACATGGAGGGACAAAGTCACAAATAAAAGGCGGTATCCAAAGATGAAACTTCTGTCAAAAATAATTAGGAATCGTAGAATGTAATTTGCCAGACATCGATCGAAATCCATGGATGAGCTGGTTGGAACATTCAGCACTGCCAATTCAGCCAAAACTTATGTAGGCAAATTTTGCGAAAATTTATGACTTCAAAAGGTAACGAACATGACTTGATTTATATGAAACTGAGAGTTACTTTAAACCATATAAACGGCGCAACCATGGCTAATACTTGCTTTTATTTTAAAAAGGGTTTGAATAAGCGTCCAGAACTGACATTGAAGTTAACTTGGGACTCAACTCTTTCTCGTGCTACAACAAGACAAGATCACGGCATTTCCCTGTTTTCTTTTATCACACTTTATTAGCAGATGTCACCTTCCACATGAGATTTTTGGCGATCGAGGGGTGAAAAAGCGGACAATTTCGTAAAATGAACTGTCACGATTTTATGATTTAAGCTGAGATTCACGAGTTTATTCTCGTAGTGATGGATTAAATCAGAACTATTTATTCTGTTGTGATGAGTGCTGTACGTAAGAAACACAAGGCCCACTAAAATGTTATATCTACCTAAAGTTATATGGCATTCAACTATACGTGCTGTTATACAGCGGTATGGTTAAAAACCGATCCTCTTGGTTAAAAAAAATTGCAAAAAGAGAAGATCAATGATTTGCAAAGAAATCATGATACAGAACTGCGGGTCATTAACAGCGGATTGACTCACACTTCCAGTTTGTACTGACATGTACTAAGAGCATCAACAGCGCAATAGCTATATCCATTAATCGTCTACGATGCTCTTTTCTGTCTGCATCGTACAGATCCTTAAATACTACCCCCAGTACTCAAGTTGTGACAGCTTATTATGCTATAATTTTATTCAATCATGTAAAACTCGATCGCAGGACCGATATAGAAAAAAAGACTAGGTCGCAGGACCAGTACAGAAACAAGGCTAGGTCGCAGGACAAGTACAGTAAAAAGACTAGGTCGCAGGACCACTGCGGAAAAAACATTGGATCGCAAGACCACTACTTATATAAGACTAGGTCTCAGAGCTATAACATATGTTATGCTAAGTCCCAGGGCAGTGCTGATAAGCCGATCTTGACATACCAAACGCTCAGAAATGACCATCGAGCAAGTGGGAATAATTGCTACACCGCTGTCAAAATTCAACGATAGAGTTTTCATTCAGATTTGTTCTCAGTGATCATAACATGCATACATAGGGTACGGCGTACAAATAGCAAACACGTCAGCTACGTGTTCACAAAAAGCAGAAATGTTGAAACAATACCTCATTAAAAGATTTTTGAAAGCGTGAGTACTAAACGTGACACTTACTTGTCAATGATTGGCTTGTATGCATCGTCTATTTGTTTTACAGTGGCGTTGTAGATTTCTTGCATCGAATACTATACAATAAAATAATGACACAAAAATGAGGGAACTGTTAAAGACGTATCAAATCCTAACAGAGTTGCATGGTGATAACCGAGTTTTCAAAGGTATAACTGTGGTGACATTAAACGGGTAATTTCAGGAAAACAATGGACCCCTACTCCTTTCATTAAATAATTACCACTCGATTCTGGCCTTCGGTGTTAAAACCTCAAGATATTCTCCGATTTGAAACATGAGGGCTACCAATCAAAGGTGTACATCCTTTTTTCGTACTTCCAAGCGTGAAGCCTTTACGTTTGTTTTTGTCTGGCTTTGTATCGTTTGCATACTGTACTTTCCCTTATTGAACTTCTATCTATATGATACATGTATTTTCAAACAATTTACAATCAAAACTGAATATTACCATTACATAGCAATTAGAAACAACGGGATGGATGCAGAAAATCAAGACTTAACTTCTTTCAATTTGAATACAAATCTCTTGTTTACCTTTAAAACACCACCTTCAGATCTCGGTTACTCAAAATTTTTTACCTTAAAATGCTTTTACATTTTTCAGGTTATCTGTGATCTGTGATCGGTGACACGTAATTTTTCTTCGCTTCAGCAGTTTCTGTGTTTATTTGAGTATTGTTTTTATCTGTACTAACATCGAAAACAAAATATGCTACATTGTAATAAGTAACCAATGTGTTATATTGGATGACATCTTATACTACCCTATATAAGATCCGAGTTAGTAAAATAAACACACAAATAAACAAATAAATAAATTAAAAATTACAAATTTCGTAAGGGTTCAAATGAGTAGACTGAGACAATAAACTAAATGTGACATTACGTACTGTCAGTCATATGATTACATAGGCCATAAATGGAAAAGCTTTTTCTTATCAAGTGCGACCAGAATAATCTGATTGTAAGTTAAGTACTCATACCCCACACAAACGATTTGGTACATCCCGATTTCGAACGAGAAAGGATATATAAATGGAAAAGTTATTGCAACAACAAAGAGCGCTTCTGATGAATCATATTGGCAACCATCTGAAATTCAATTTGCTAGGCAGAGGGATGGTAATAACAAATTACTGATCCTTATCGATAAAACAATGATAGGAAAACAATGATAAAACAACAAAAATACCAAACTGGCCATATTTTGAGGACGGGGGGTAAAGTGAAAACCAGACGTCAGCTTACGATTCACGTTAAATTGACGGGGTTTTACAGCTCTGCATTGCAAGAGAAAACACCGTTCCGTCATGGAAATGAGAATGGTTTTCGTAGGACGAGGGTGATGCTAACGATGTTATTTTGAGCCAGAAAGGACGTTGGTCGCCTCTCGCCATTCCTTCCACCTTTTTAACTTTCAAGGCGGCCCAAGTACTAACAAATGGAGCATCTCCATCTGATCATCGCGACGTAGTAATAAGCACACCTCGTTACATCAACTAGAAACGTCTAGTTTTCAAGGCAACATTCTGAATCCTGGCTTATTTCTTGAAGCAAAAATAAATGCCTCAGAACGCAGTTAACTGCTTCTTCCTAGAATGGAGACATTATCTATTATCAAATTTGAGCAGAATTCGTGAGCTCTTAAAACACCCTTTAAGAAGCGTTTCGTGTATAAACAACGCAGTCGCGTTTTGTTGTACACTTATCGGTTTATTTCAAGCTAAAAGGACCTTTACACAATTATGATTCCAACTTACAAGAAAATTGGTTTGACAAAAAAAATTTTTCAACTTTCGATAACTGCAGCAAAATAATTGAAATTATATTAAACATAACCTATTTAACTCGACGGTAAAACATGATTTCTGGATTGCTCTCTTGATCAAGAACTTGTGATTTTAACGT
The DNA here is from genome assembly GCA_010016025.2 of Alatinidae sp. Z8VKAUB7J3. NCBI lineage: Eukaryota > Metazoa > Cnidaria > Cubozoa > Carybdeida > Alatinidae > Alatinidae sp. Z8VKAUB7J3. The sequence continues at coordinate 6,989 of JAAAKM020004068.1, read as the reverse complement.
TATAAAGAACGTCCCTCTCTTACATTCACTCGTAACTACTATTTACATATACAAAGGAAACAATATTTTACGGTGATTTTAAAGTTTACCTGCACACAACTTGCGTTTTCTCTGAAGAAACAAAGCCCTTCCTCGTTTACGTAGACAGGAGGCAAAACTAATCGATAATCTCCATCGTCAGCAATGTCAAATCCTGCAGATGGTGGATTCATTGTGATTTCTACGACATATTTGGGGACATGTTTTCCCTAAAACGATACAAAAGTTGCTAAAAGAGGACTGAGGCTAAACCAGCAAAACTTTATCATGTGTGTAAGTGGTTAGTGATTTACTGAAAGAAAGTTGCAGTATATCGTAGAGGAGCAGTTGTACTCTTTATAAACTACTGTCAGTGGGATACAGTTTCACCTAAAAACTCCCAGACCATAAACGTTTTAGATATTTAGTCAAGGCTAAAAAGACTGGTTACTGGAAGAATGTGGGAAGCTCCAATAAAAACAAATATGAAAAGTAAATGGACCAACGATAGCCTTGAAAACATTTCAAGAAAGATCCAGACATATTTAAGCCAAATAAGAGACAATAAATACCTGCACTATAGAGGATTTGGGGGATAGCTGAGATAACAATAGATCAAGGTATACAACCTCTGGAATGGTGGCTCTTAGCCGTTTTTACTGCGGGTGCCTCCTGGAGGCGATCAAAGTTACCGGATGCCCCTTCTGGAAATTTAGAAAAAGTATAAATAGAAAAACAAAGCAGTTTTTTTATACACAGCAGTTCATTCGTTCTGCTCACCAAAATACGACGCTAGAGGCAAAAAACCGATAGAAGAAGTAATACATTAGGGAAGAGGGAAGTGACTGCATTACTGCGAGTACTGCATACACTGCATACCCAGACTATTTCTGCTTGCCAACGTTTAAATAATACCACAACATTATTACTGATTTTCGTACAGATCAACTACTTGATCCTCTTTATTTAGCTTTACTATATTGTATATTACATATTAAGGTATATAATTGTAGAGTCACTTGCAGGGCAAAGTTTTTGATAAACCAGATCTGCATTTGGTACCCCATGGGGTGGCGTATTGTGCCCACAGGGAGTACCAGTACCCCAGGTTAAGAACCACTGCCACAGAAGAAGACAGTCAGGAGACTTATTCACACATGTTAGCGGTATACCAGCCTTAGCAAGCTATCACTGACGTAAATTGGGACACAAAAATCACTACAACTGCTTATGCAAATCAGACATAAGGTACCTACTTATTGACATTCCTCGACACATTGATATGCTATTAGTTGAAATGGAATGTTAGTATTGATATAGAAACTGCCAGCAGTACCTCATCTACAGCTTCTGCTGCTTGGATGTCACACCAACAGAATTCAGATGTTCTCAGCAAGTGCGATCTTAGGTGTTCTGCTAGATCATCCTTCCTATAGGTTGAAGAAATTAAGGTGCTTTCTTTCTTAGTGAAATGAATAAATAGAATATATATTATACTGCGAATAACTCGATCCTCAGGTGTAAAGCTAAAGAAGGAGACTACAATTTTGGCAAAGTTTCGCCGTATTACAAGACTTTGTTTTATATGATTTGTACATATTCCATGCTACAGTGCTATAACTCGAACTTCCAAAGATGCAGTGAAAATAGTTTGAGTAAAAGAATGTTTGAGTTAAGTGGGGCTCAAGTTATGATAAACGTGTAAGTGAACGTTCATGTGGAATGCTCAAATATCAAATTACCAAAAGTTCGAATTATATTACCAGGGATTCGAATTATCAGTATAATATTTTAAGTGTCTGAACTTCAGTGTAAAGTATGTAAATTTGAACACATTTACTACGGATGCATCTCCACTGTTACGTAATGTCAGTTGTCATAGCCTCACGTCTCTTCTCCTGGTCTTTTCACAGGTGATTTCTTTATACTAGGATTGCACACCGTGATTAACAGTGGCAGGCAAACACATATCAAATTATTGGGAGGCGAAGACACATTTCAAGCTTCCTCACAGCGAGAGTCTCAGGGGTACAAAGTAAAGAGCATTTTCAAAGGTCAAAAAACCGTGATTACTGTGAGGGCTAAAAGAAACCCAATCCCTTACTGAACATTCGTGCCACTACTCGACCGGAATTCGAAAAATTGGTGCCGTTAGTCCAACACCGTTTCTACTAGTCTGGCACTGTAGCACCAATGACGGATCTATTTAATGATGAATATCTTTCTTGAACCTTAGTACATACTCACCCGATATTTTCAGTGGTGCTGACCTCAGCTAATGTTGTTCCAACTGGAACAAACTCAACCTTCAGGATTAAAAGGATAAGCATCATTAAAATCAGGCCAGATGAAGGTATTGTAGATCACTAAAAATTGTGTATGAAACCTACCATAAACGAAACACAGTGGGTTGCAGCACCTGGCTTGAGCCTTTTCAAATCATCAATGGTCTGCTTACACTTTGTGACTGTGCGCTACTTAAACAGTGGAAATGAGGCTCCCAGCAATCTGCGCAAATAAAAGGTGGGCACAACTAGAAGTTTACCTCTTCCACAATAAGATACCTAGTTATCTCACTCCGTTGTTACTCCATAGGGGTGCAATAACCCTTCCACTGCTTATCAGGGGGCTAAACTAAGAGGTTGCAAACATGCTTCCAGTTGGAAAGAGAAGCCTTTTATATCATGTCACAAAATTTAAAAAAGTTTAATAATGTGATACTCATCTGTACAAGCACAAAGAGGATTATTTTCATCTGAGAAACAAAGTATAGTCATGGTACTTTCATTTGAATCATTACACTTGAATACTTTTTGAATGGAAAAAAATAGTCAGGTCCAATTTTCACGTATGTCATGAATTGCATTGAGCTGGATGTCAATATCCATCAGTGGATGATCGGGGGCTGATGTAGTATCTAAACAAATATAGTGCATGATAACAGCTGGGGTCGCCTGACTCAGTTGGTTGAGTTGGTGCTGAGAAAGGATGGGTCACAGGTTCCAGTCCTGGTGGTGACAAATTTTCTCTTTCTAAAGTGTCTTTTCGAAAATGCACCAAATGTAAAGGCACTACAAAAGTAATCCAAGAAATAAAAGGAAAAATATGCTTAATGCCAAATAGCTGATAATGAAGGTTTCCAGTTCGCATTAAAATGAAGCTTCCAACCTGCAAAGTTGACATTCATGGGGGTAAAATACTCAAGAGCTGGGATGGTACTATTAATCTTCTTTTAATTGAGGGGCAGGTAGGTTGGCATGTCATCAAAATAAAGTAAATATTTTAAATAACAATTAGTTTAATGGGGCTAATAAAAAGAATACAGTACATCATTTAGTAGGATGAAAAAAACTTTTATTTTCATGGATATTATAGGAAACATATCAAGAAGAGGTAAGAGGAACTCAGATCCTAGTTAAAAGCTAGGGCTTTTCACATAGTGCAAAACCAACAATTCCACAACTCTGGGTGTAGGGACTGTATCCTTATCACAGTAAGATTAAACAATACAAGAAAGACACCAACACGGCAGAGGGAAATGTAGCTACAGTTTAGAGCACTTGGCAAGAAGGGCAAATAGAATAATAGTACTGCTGAAACATTCTCAAATGCCATGACATAAGGCATCTTTACAGGACTGATGCTTAAGTCTTAGTAAAATTAACTAGCAATCACCCATCTCCAGCAAAATCAAGGAGAGTTTAAAACACAGCTCATGTTTTGTAGCCATCATTCACTTATGACATGTTACTCATTTATAAACAAAAGGTTACAAACATCTGCAACAGATACAGGCCTCTTTTTGACACACTGGAGCATTGCTGGTATACAATGAAAGAATGCAAGCACTACCAGAATTATTGACGGGGTAAGCAAAGTCCTTAGATGAGTGAGCATCCTTGTTCTATCAATCTTACATCAACCTTCACCAAACAATTCCAAATAACATATTACTTGTGTCATTTTCTTCTCCTTAAATCTTCTTGGTAATAACATAATTCCATTGCCTTGCTAAAGTTAAGCATTATTCTTCCTGAAAAGGCAACATATTCGTTCTTTCTACATACTGCTTCCTAATAACTACCCCATGCTTTTCCCTTGTGGTTTACATTCCCTATAAAATTTATGTCTGTACTTACCAAAATGGAAGTGACAAGATGTGCTACAGTCATTTGGCTTTGAAGAATTTTTCAGTGCCATATTCCTTGTACTGTACAACTGTATAGCCAAGGATGATCTTAAACCACTCCCTTGAATCTTAACAAACTTATTATTGCAAAACACTCTCTTGTTGCTACGGATTTGCTTTACTGACTCTTGTGTAATAACATATGCAATAGGGTGTACACAATCATACCAGTCTCACTTACCGAATACAAGTGGTCTGCAACTGGGGGCTTGAAACGCTTCATCAGATCTTTCATGGCAACCAACAAATGATTTTGCTGTGTAGAATAATCATATATATATAGATTGAAGGTCAGAAAACAATAATTTTACACTTCACTAGTACATATATAACTCTAATATTGGTCAGCCAAAAACGACATGTTTGTAAGGTCAGGATGAGGCATAAAAATTTTGATCAAGCTCACAGTCCATATCAAGACACTTCGACTATTAATTAAACTGAAAGCATCTTGAAAGGCCATGTTTACATGTTTACTTACAGGTCTACAATTTGATAACAACTATACATAAAAGTTGTAATTCAAAATTTCATTAGGGGCAAATCACATGCCTAACGTGACTATAATAGTAACAAGGTCATAGTTGAACACAACAGTGCAGGTTATATGAATCAAAAATGAAACTTCTGACACAGAGTGACAACATTCTTCAAACGTACAGTAACTCTGAACATATCTAAAATGAAATTTTTCAGAAAATTATCCGTTGTACTCACAAGTAATTGCAACCTGAGACTATAGTTCTGATTGTTAAATTACAATAAAAAGCAAATAAAACTAATGAAAAGTAAAATTGGTTGCTACTCATGTCAAAGATATAATTATCTCTTGGCTAAGCTATAGTGAAATGCCTAGTTACTTTCTGAATTTTGTGATTTCTGCCAATGCTTGTTTATTGTGCTTTGGCAGAAAAATTCATTCCATTACCAGAAACATAAAAAGATACACCTACCTGGTGTTTAGTAAGGCATATTCCTTTGCATATTCCCTGATCAACAATACCAAGGTAGACTGTTCCTTTTGTTCCAGCATTAAGGAATGCACAAAGGGCTCTGTTAATTTGTAAATGAAAAACCTACACTAGACTATCATAATAGCACATGCTCCACTTGATGTTCTGAGTCCTGAATGTGCTTTACACTTGGCTGTACTTCGCGATGGGGTGAATCTAAATTAAATTATTTTACACTAAAAAGATGCTTTCCACATCCATATCACAATACATCATCATCGTTTGATGTACGTTTCAATTCTTTCATTTGTTGGAATATTGTTACAAGAAGGGTTGAATAGGAGGTATCACTTTAAAGTAATGTTGACAGTTTTTTTCACTTTAGAACAATGTAAACAAATACAAGAGTAACAAAGTATTATCAAGTAATTGTAAATTAATATCAATACGTCAATTGAATCAGATATTCTTTAGCCCTTGATGGTCCAATGATTAAGGTGTTGGTTTTCAAACCAATGGATCGTGGTTTCGAATCCCCTCAGCTCCATTAGTGCAAAAAGAAAGCAAGCTATTGTGGTAATCTTCCACTCGTGATAATCATTATTATATAGGCTATATATATATATATATTATTATATAGGCTATATATATATATATATATATATATAATGATCATGATGTACCCCATATGCATACTTTGTAATTCTACTTACTACGTGATATTCCTAACAAATCAACTTTTAACAATTAAAAATGAGTACGAGTTAAGATGCAAGGCGTCTAGGCCTTTGTTCTAAGAAACTCCCCAATCCCGAGCAAACTAAAAGCGAGAGGATAGGACCTAAAGAGGTACAGGACCCTAGGCCATAGGGGCAAAGGTTCTACTTAGAAGGGGTATTTTACGTCCAACGAAAATTAACTACACCATATAACAACAGTTTTTAAGTGAGACCCTACCTTGATACTGGCTTTCTGCTCCTTCGGTTTGTTCCAGGTATGTAACACCACGGTGGCACTTCGTCAGCTCCTAAGTTTCGATGTCCCTTGAACTCATGTGATGAATCTTCTTCAAATGGTACAAGCACATCGTCATCGTAATACCTGCGTCTTCCTAGTTGACTCATTATCCCAGAAATATAAAACAATGCATTAATTCAACCAAAACAAGCCTGTAACATCATCACAAAATATTCTATTTACTCTTGCCAGGTCCAGCTCCGTAGTGTCATCAATAGATTTCCGTAGGTCCGTACAGGATCATCATATACGTTTACAATTGATAGGCTACAGTATTCGTACCTATTCTTGAATTATTAATTTGTTAGCGCCTTTTACTTAAATTGTAGTTGTCCCCTTATATATTAGATTCATCTGCAACTCCATACATCAATTGTTTTGGTGCTGGTCAGAGCTGACTTAACTACTCGCTTAACTGGCAGCCATGTTGTTTACATTTGGAAACATGTGTGTTCAATCTGCCTCGTTTTCATTTGACTGAAAGGACTCCTGTTTAGAACTGAGATCAAGGACTCCTTGCCAAACAAGAGTTCAGTGCTTGTGAGCGGTATTATTGAAAAATCTAGCCTATCATCTCAAATGCCATTCATTTTACTAGCTCACAATCACAATCACAAAGGAATAATGGACTCAGGCTCAGAGCCTATATATCCATCTCTTCTGTAGAGTGTTCAGTCAGTGGTAGGAGATTAGCCTTCGATCCCTTGCTTCTCGTCGTAGCGGTAATCCCATCTCAGTGGATGATTCACTGTATGACGGTCCAGGGCATTTTTGAATGCATTCAGAGACTTTGCCCACACCACTTCTCTCGG
>JAAAKM020004067.1:0-11997 GCA_010016025.2 Alatinidae sp. Z8VKAUB7J3 | reverse complement strand
CACTGTGGAGACAACTATGGAAGACATCAATCCAGTTGTCTCAAAAATGCTTTCTTAGTAGTCCTACTTGGAGGCCTGATGTTTTGCAGTATATTGGGGGGTATATCATTCACAAAATATGCTCAAATGTTAATTGTGGTGATTGCCTCACATCTTTGTATGATGTAAAATTTCCAGTGGACCATGCATATGGGAACCAAGTTACCCTACTTGCTTTTAAAACATATGGTAGGCTCACACGACCTTTTATTTTTCTTCCTTTCTTTAGTATTTTCTGTATTTTCTTTTCCAGAATACTACATGATTACAAGGCAGACGGATGCTTCCTTAAAACCCAAAACGTACACACTAGAAAAGGTACAGCTTACACAGCTTAAACAATTACAAGGAAATAGGCTGGTTTATATTTGTATTATTTTGGTCTTTTCTTTAAATACAGAATTTCATCATTTTGAAAATATAAATTTACATTTAATACCCTAACATCATTTAATGTAACTACGGTCTCTTGATAAATAATAAAATTTAATCCTATTCTGCTTTAGTGTTTTTTCTCCTTGATTCACCTCCGTGGATATTCAGATTTCCTATATGTAACATTATAAAGTTAAATCCTCCAGCTCTAACTATAACATACGGTTAGTAGTACATTTTAATATCAAACTGAAATGAAGAGTTGAGCTTCAAATATTTCAGTTTTAAGGTAGGATAATTTCCATGTAACAGCGTCATTTTTTCAGCATGACATTTTCTGCTAATTTTTAGTTTGTCGTTTTTACTCTTCCCTTTACACTAAACTGCTTCCTTGTCATGGACTGTTTCAAAGTTATTGCATGCTTAAATCAGTAAACATAAAATCTTATTGTTAGGATTTTTAAAAAAAACTTTCGCTGAAAGGGATTATTTGATACGAAAAATGCTCTCTGGAAAATGTATATGTGCCTCCTCTTTGGCTGCACTTCTGTTTCTTGACCCTTCGTTAGAGCTGATCTGATGAGCCTTTTGTTGTAAAAATATTATTATCAAGAGACAGACAAATTGTTAATTTAATCGTATTATATCAGTTCTTTACATTTGCGAATATGTATGATATCACAAACAACAAAGACTACAACCCCTGCTGTCCCCTCCCCCTTCTCCCAAACAGCAGAATCAGGTTAAATGCTATTCAATCGGTTTCGATCCTGTCGTTTATTGATATTTATTGGTCTACAAACTGCTACAACATTCCCAAGAACCAGCTTTCAGTACCCTTGAGGGTTGGCCAATCAGTTTTATCTTTCCGAATCGCACTGAAATGAGAAAAAAACAAACTTAAATTAAAACGTTTAGGTTACAAAGAAACAAATTCAATTAAATGTTATAAACTTAAGTCTCTTATGAAAGTACCATAAGAAGCAATTAGAAGAAGTTTACGATGAATTCATGATAACCTTTATGTTCAAACTAGAAAATTAACAAAGACAGCAGGGTAGCATACACCCAGAATGTCTGCAAAACCACATTCGTTTTTGTATACGCTGATTCAGCAGTCTCCCATTCACGTTTCTATGCTGCACCGCTTCATGCAAAACTCTTTCAGCGGCGGTGACTACTGGTAGGGTTTTTTAGGTGAAGTAGTATCTTTCTTATGCCTTTTAGATTGACGTATACTATGCTAACGGATGCTTGCAATAAATGACCGGGAAAAAGGTAGATGCCTGCAAAATCGTAGATTTTAAATGGAATAGATGTGATTAACACAGAGTTGGCAACCTGTAGGACGTGACCCTCATTTGGGTCGGAAGTCTTTTTGATGGGGTCGAGAGAGCTTTAAAGAGTAGGTGTCATTTGTGAATTGAAAATGATTAAAATCTAGTTTGAAAAAACTACAATTGTACTGTATTTATTTTTCACTAAGAGGTACATGACAGATTAATCAGCCGCCTGAGGTTTTTAAATACATTGGCAGACTGGTTTTTGCTATATGTAATAGTTTAACAGCGAAAGATACCTTCAAATAGAAGATCTTGACTACGATTCTGAGAGGAACAGTTTTTTTATACTTAAAAGTTGCAAGACCAGATGTCCGTGTTTTGATGCCTTTTTCAACGCTCCTCTCCGTATGATATGGACTCTACAGTTTAGAGGGTTCAAACATGCGTTTCTGCGCTCAAAAATTGGATGCTTAAAAATAAACTAAATCTGAACAAAGAAAAATAAAACAACAACTACTCCTTGCCTCTAAGTTTAGGTCGCAGCCTACTTGGGATTTTATTAATTTTGGAGATAACATATGTCCTAGCAGTTCGGTGAGAAACATTGGGGTGGCTTTTGACAAAATTAATATAATTCAATGTCGGAGCACGTTAATTACCTCTTCAAATCCTCAAATCAGATCTATAGTGATCAGAAAGTATCTCTCTGCAGAATCAATACCAAAACATTCATGATTTTGTAACGTCAAAATTGAGAATTCCTTTTTGCGCGGCATCAATGTAAGTTGATTAAAAATGCTACTACGTGTGCAGGACTCTGCGGCCCATTTAGTTTCTCTAACCAAAAAGTATGAACAAATAATTCATACTCTGACTTTTGGACTACATTGCTTCCCTGTTAGCGCATTATTTTTAAAATTTTCATTATCTTCAAAATTTTCATTATTTTCAAAATTTTCATTATTTTCAAAGTTTTTATTATTTTCAAAATTTTCATTATTTTCAAAATTTTCATTATTTTCAAAGTTTTTATTAATTTCAAAATTTTTATGATGATATTTAAAGCCTTGGATCTTAACTGACAGGAATATGGACAAAACATGAAACTCAATATAAACCATCTGGATCATAAAGATCTAGAACTCAGAATCGACTCAATATACAAGCGTTCAACACAAAAGTTTATGGTGACAAACCTTGAAGTATAGCTGCAACTAATTTATAGGATTCATTACAAAGGCATATTACAGCTGCAAAAACCCGCACAATCTTAACATACTATTAAGACAGACCTGTAAAACAGTTCATTTCACGTACAACTGATTTTAGTTGTCTAGATAATTTCATGGTGATTAAACGTATTGCTATTTGTAAAGCGTTAGAAACCACATAATAGGAGCTATATAAGCTTTCATGTTATTATTATGTGTTTATTTACCAATATTATCTGTTTACTACAATCTTTTGCCGGGTGTTGACCTGCTTGTAGGTTGTGAAAGATTTCAATTGATTTCAGTTTAACAAATAATCTTGTGAAATTTCTGATTGCACTATATTTTCTATTGCATGCATACAACTGTACTACGCTTGCTTGGATTGGAAGTATGATTTGCATACAGGGGTCCGAAACAGCTTGAAAAACGGTTGGTACAGGGTGAAAGTAGGTGCATACTATAAACCAGTGTGCAGCCACAACCTTGTCCTTGGACGTGTATTAACATAGGCATTTGACAATTCTTAAGGGCAGCTAGGTAGTGAATTACATTGGAAAGTTAAGTACAGTTTTAGACAAGTGTGTTTGGATGGTTTTGGAATGACGATGACGACAACAGAATAAAAAGTCAAATTATGATTGTAAGACTGTATACCCAAATTTAATGTTTTGACGAACTGTCGTCTGATGGTGGCACATTGTGTTCAATGAAGCATAAAATGATTTATGACTTCAAACAGAGCAGGGCCGAAAAGCTTGACTATGGGCCTTTCCATACCTATTTTAAGTTTGCTTTTTTCTTCTATTAGTTCAAAACGTTAAAAGGTAAAGGCTCCGTGGGGCCACCACTGAGAGTGACAACTGTATTTACATTGGGGATTTTTTTGAATGTGAATGCTTTTGTTTCCATTTATGTTTTCTTTGTTGTGCTGTAGGGGATGTAGAGGGTCAACAATCTTTGTAAGATGAAGCACTTAGTGTTCCTAATAGATTTTTATAAAATCGTGTCGCTTCACCTCGTCTGGCAAGAAACATTACAAGTAGCAGTGGATGAGCAACAGTGGATGCTCTGGACTGAAGTACTTTCTGGTTGTTAAAGTTTTGAGAAGAGTAGAAGGGAGAGAAAGAGGCTTAATACGCCTGCATGCGATATCTCCAGACGAACTAACTTGCTCCATGTGACATCAAGATGTTAAAGGGAAGAATCGAGCAAATTTGGAAAACACAGAATGTCCCTTTCGATTGGAAACTTCCTGTTTCAGTTTAAATGCACAAAAAGGAATTACTGTTCAGCCTGTAAATTTCCGCCCTATAACGCTTAAGTCCATTCCCTTAAAAATATCGACTTCAGTAGTGCGGAATCGTATGTTTGCGTTTCTTCAGCAAAACTACTGTCTCACTACACCTCATCTGGCAAGAAGCATTACAAGTAGCTGCAGATGAGCAAGAGTGGATGCTTTTGACTGAAGTACTTTCTGGTTGTTAAAGTTTCGAGACGAGTAGAATGAGAGAAAGAGGCTTGCTACCTCTGCATGCAATAGTATCTCGAGACGAACTAACTTGCTTCAAGTCGCTTCAAGATGCTGAAGAGAAGAATCGAACAAACAAGTTTGTAGGTTAGAATCATAGCATTATCCATTTTGTTATCTAGTTCATGATCAGTATACAATAGCAGAATAAGAAAAACAGACAAGTTAAAACAGATGATAAACTGCGTTTTGCTGAGGCTGCGGATGCTTGTTTTGATTCTGTTCACTTCACGTCACCCCGTTATTAAATCGATAAACTCTATGATTGATTGATTTGTTGATTCTATAAACAGTATGATTTCAACGAAGAAAATTTTTACTTTACCTGTAACGTTACGATGATTTCCTACATCAATAAATGGATTGAAAGGTTTCGTGAAATATCTAAATCCTCGGAACCCTTGTGAGATGCTGTGATGTTGATAGTTTGCGAAATTTTTTGCCTTTATTGAAAGATATCCTTTTCGCAGAGGAGCTTCGACTTGATTTGACTCGCTATCAAATGCTGTAACGTTAGTGACTATTGCTGGCATACCTACAAGGATAGTAAAAGAAAAAAGAACCGAAATATTGATAGATCAAGGGAAAGAATTAATGCCTTGAGTATATGTCTGTGCTATATTGGAATACTGTGAAGGTGCTGATCCTGGACTATATTAAGTTGAATGGATATTAGACAGGAAAAAGTTAGTCTAAGTCACCTTCATTAACAAAACCTTAAATAATTTAACTCTAAATATAAGAAGGGTTGAATGTTTAACAAATCAGTGGAGAAATAAAGCATGTAATGAACGTGACTCGAACACAGACTCGAGTTTTAGTAAGCATTATTTGTTGTTGTTTAGGTTTACGTTATAATATATTTTGGCGATGGGCACTAGCAACGCTGACTCAAATATGTTACATGAAGCAAGGAACTACTTTGTAAGTTCTTAATTTTTTAAAAAACGCGCTAAGGAACAAGTATGAAGACTTATTTGGACAAGATAGTTCAAGAATTGAGACAGGATGTTATTGCTTATGGTGATCATAAATGCAATAATAACACCTCCGATTCAAGAGCAACGCTATATGAACAACGTCTGCTTATGACCAGTTATTAGTGATCAACGTGATGAGCCGATGATCATTCGAAAGAAACGGTGATTAACAGTTACAACGTAGGCCAACTCTACTGTATGATAGACCAGTAAGGTAATGTGCAAAATTTAAAACGAAACATTATTATTTTTCTAAGTGTGCAAGTAAATGATTATAAAAAGCATCATAATTCTACATTGTGTAAAAAATGACAAGAGAAAGGCCTGAAACTTCATATAAATTACATGTTTGTTTAGATAGGATCTAGCATTGTACAAATTAGTGAATAAAACATACCTATCCAAATAAGAGATCCTATATGAGAAATATAGCAACTTCGAGATCTTTTTACAGAGCTGTAAAATATAAAACATGTTTTTCTAAATTAGGATTATCAGATAACTTCTAATATGCCCTAGAACACAGTCATTGCACAGGGGTTACAAGACGTATTTCCAGCATCTTTCTTGTTACAGATACTAATTCAGAAAGTAGACCATTGCACTATACTCTGACAAAATGTTTTACATAAAAGTTTAATACGATACTGTATTCTCACAATTTGACGTCCGCATAAAATTGTTGGTCAGTAAACACTTCTTCAACAATTTTGAAGTCAGCTGAAATCAAAAAGATATGCTGTTACCTTGATGTCAAGCCAGAAATGTCCTTTATTTGTCAACCAGTGCACCAAAACATTTATGGAATATATGGATGGTTTTCTCAGAGGTAATCCCTTTAATAAATCTACCGGTTGGACCTTCAAATCAAGTCAGGTGTGAGTTGGATTACCGATCCTCAAGGACACCTTCAACTCTCACCTGTGGTTCCCAATTGCTAGTTCTGCACACTCCACTTGACCGTGGTGCTAAACTAAGTGAGGAGCATTGCTCTGCTGGTGTAGCAGAAGAAATGCCTACCCTCCAGTACACGGCAGAAGAGGCAGAAGAATCCAACAGCTGCCGATCTATGGCTTTGATCGCGTAACCTGCAAAGCGTGTGGCTCGTTTCGGCGTCCAGTTGGCGCAAAAGGTCTGGATGGCAGGGCACTTAAAAAAGAGATTGGGGCCCTACTGAGTACAAATCTCTTTCAGCATGTTATAAGTTACCTTAGAAATGTAGATAGCCTAGATATGGAGAAGACCGAGCCCACTTTAGTCGAATCAATTGATAGTGACAAGGAAGAAGCAGAAACACCGCATTTTGTTGGCATTCATAGTTTTTATGAGAAATAAGCAGGTGACCTAAATTTGTAATAAAGTGCGCGGGTTTCTCTTAATAATGTCAACTTTGAATGCTAGAACTCCTTGTCCGAAAGGAAACCGGACAATTACTTGATGAAGATGGTTCGACTAAAAATCTATACCCTGGGTGTATTAGAGTACAGATGCATAGACTCAGGTGAAGCAGAAATTAGAGAACATAAGATGTATTTTTCTGGAAGACGCATGTAGAAACGGTGTGGCAGTGATCATGAAAAAGAGATTGGCAGGTCTATTGTAGTGGTTTATATCAAAATGTAATAGGGTAATAATGATCTATCTGGAAGGCAAGCCTTTTAACATCGTCATCATACAGACATATGCATCAACTCAAGATGATGGAAATGATGAAGTAGGAGAGTTTTTAAAGACTCGTGCATTGATTTACTTGTTGTTATGTACCACTTGAATGCCAAGATTGGGGAACAGTAAACCACTGGTGTTACTGGTAGATTCGGTCTAGAGTGCAGAGACACAAGAGGTGACAGATTGGTAATGTTTTCTTAAGGAGAGAGACTTTTAACCTGCACCACTTGGTTTCATCACCTAAAAGACGACTGTGCACACGGATGGTCAAACTACAAATCATGTCACATTCACCGCACTAAGAGGTATGCTTAAAATTATGTAAAGAATGTCAAGACAAGATTGGGATTTGACATCATGACCGACCATGAAATACTAATTGTAAAGCTAAAATTAAAGATCGCCCACAAAAAGCAAACAACATCCAAAATGCCACGTAGAACTAATGAAAAAATACAGCTATATGGAGCACGTCTAAGTAGAAACGATTCATTGCTCTACTAGGTCAAGAGATAAATTACAAAGAATAAAAAGAAAGAAGAGCAGCGGACATTGGAACTGTTTGAAGATTCCAAAGCGGGAAGCAGAAGCTAATCCACTTTTAGAAGAGGTAAACTATGGATGAAGGGCTATATCAGGACCCTTATGGAGGAACGCAGAAAATAAAAAGAGCAGCAGATTATTAGTATATTCATAAAAAGATTAGAAGGATGTGCAGGGCAGAAAGGAGAAGTGGTACAATGAAAAAAAATAAATAGAAGGAGAAGATCGCGGATTTTGGAAAATGCATGGAGAAGAAGGTAAGACAACCACAGATAAATAGAGCAACGTCAGGATGAGAAAACGACTACGTTAATAGAAATGATGGAAGGTTATTTTTCAAAAAGGCAGAAGTAAAAATCACTTTGAACGCAAAAAGCCACTAACAGAAGGTATTGGCGACGAATAAATACACTTTGCTGACGTAGATGCAACCGGCAAGTGACACCTAACAAGTGATACAAAACATTCTCATGGTCTGCACAAACATTGGTTTTTGCATGTGTTACATGTTATCAGATAATGGAAATCAGCCACTGTAAGATGTGGCGTACCTTAATTTCACTCGAACGGTAAGGCAAAGCTGTACAAACAGGTCCTTCATATGCTGCTTGTGGATCCCGCTTTGCAAGTTATCAGAACTCAACATATTACTTTAACTACAACATCCTGGAAGCAGAGAAACAAACTTGAATTCATATATGATATATGACTTACAATCAGAATTTTACAATAGAACTAACCTTTCTTTAAGACAGAGAATCCACAGTCTATCCCCATGGCCTAACAACAAAGTCCAAGCAATCAATTTTTTGCCTGCAGAGTGACAAAATGATAAGTTAGACAAACTTAAAGCAATTGAAAATAAGACGTTATAACCGACCTCAAATTGTATTCCCTTTCAACGGGGGCTGTTCCTTGTTTAATCAGTTGTGCAACTTTACATATTCAGCAGTTTCAAATGGATAAAATGTTTAGTAGGAAAAGGTTGAATGCTTTTGAGAATAATCTTTTTAGAGAAATAGAGCATGTCAACATCGGAGGTCACTCAGCGTAGTTGGCAGAGCGCAAAGCGCGATAGAATGGGTCACGTGCTTCAGCCCCGGTGGTGACATGTTCTCAATTTTCACTACCGCCTTTTTTAAAAGCTCTTTTTGTAAACACAAAACAAAGCAATTTCTAAATTTTGAGAAATACTACAAAAGGGTGCTTTATCTGCTTTATTAAGGCCAGAATTTATAAACTGTGCTATTCGTGTCACGATAAAGGAAGAAAAAGCAAGACTTCCTCTACTAAGAGTTAAAATTCCTAAGCGCTTTGTCTTAATCATACAGGAGAAAGTAAAATTTTATAATTATACACTTCTAAACATGCTGGATAATGTGAAGTGTATCTTGTGGTATATTCGCCAGAGAAACGCAACAGCCAAGCTGAAAGACAAATGGAACCCGTAGTGAAGCAGAGTCGATGTACGTTTTCATAGTAATAAAAAAAACAATCGATAGAAATCTAAGTGGCAAAGGAGAAAATGTGTTAATTGATTCGCATAGATAAGTCAACATTCGGCAACATGTTGTGCAAACAAGTTGCGCAGTTGTCTGATTAAATGATAATAGACTTTTAAAACAAATAAATGTCTACCTAAATGGGAAGGTACAAACCAAAGAGGAGGATCGTATGCTCAATAAAGGTTAGACAGGAATATTATAGGAGCAATTAATGAAAAAGTGTAGGAAAGAATAATGTGAAGAAAAATACTGAAAGTTAGTAAACACAAAAAAATGAGCCAAAAACTGCAACATAGCTTTTTTAGGACATCCATCTACTTCCTGCAATACCTTCCTCTCCCTACTGTCAATGACCAAAACCCCAAAGCTTGTAATCTAGTCATTAATGACGCAAGATAAGTATATAAGATAACTGTAGTATAAGAGCAGCAACAATAGTCGACGGAATATATTCCAATACTTCAATATGTAACTTACGTTTTTTTACCGTCACTTGAAATAAAGTTAAGCGGTTTATAATAGTGAAGGAAGACGTATTTCCATTTGTGCAAGTAATCATGTAACAGTATGTGATCTCAGTAACCATTAACAACGAGGCATTGGAAGTAGTTCGTAAAGGAGAATGTTCAGCCAATTGAAAATCTAACTCTAGAGTTGTTTCTGTTCCATACTTTATTCTTTTTATCTACAAATAAGTAAAACAAAGATGTATTTATCATCAGTCAAATAATGTAAGCAAAGTACTTTAAATCTTGTAGTGAGTAGATGGCGTCGAGGAGAAAATATGATGTGCGTTTGTCGTTTTCCTTGTTGATGGAGAAATTTGTCGTTTCCTACGGAAGTCGTTTCCTAAAAATTGGTGTGCTGCGGGGCTTTAGTATAAGTAGGTGACCTCTAACAGGTTAAGACTTACAACTACTTTGGGGTTAGGTAGAACTTTTACACAGAACATTAAGCCCACTCTTATGATATTTTATATATAATACTCTTTCCTTAATTTGGGAAGAACAGAAAGAAAGTTTCTAAAACACTCTGTAGCCTACAGCTCAAACATGTGCGTATTGCAAAAATTATTGTAAATCTACAGAGCATATGCTCTAAAGTCAATGCTTGTTAATATAAAAATTGAAGTTAAGGACAAAAAGTGATTGACACTTAATGAGTTGTCTGAGTAATCACCAAACATGTTTCACAGACAGTCATCTGAAATAAGGTGAAATGCCAAAGCCAGGTTAAAACGGCCAGTTGTTTGAAACCGCTCTCTTCAACGATCACTAGCTTTGTATACAGGCACTAAGTCCGCTACGTCATCTCTGCTCCTATTTCTGTTTTTGAGGACGATTAAAACTGACTGAATTGTAAGAAAAAGCAACAAAACCCATATCTGATATTTACAAGGGAGTATGGTATTTAATTTCATGTCAACAGCAATGTTAGATAAATCTATTTACCATTCTAACAATCTACCCAGTAAATTTTGATAACTATATGTATTGTGTATACAAAAGTGTAGTAAAAGACAAATTAGTGCTCGTATTCAATACTTTATTAATGTTAAAACACTCAATTGCTTTGACTCAATATAATAGATATTACAAAACTATATAACAAACTATAATAGATATATATTTATTTATTCCAAATATATTTGTCGTTAGTATTCTTCCTCATCCTTTTATGTTGCAATAATAACTAAATACATTGTTTATAAAATTTCAACCACGTACATTGCAGTTACTTCCAGCACAACAAAACATTTCAGACTTTATACATCATACTTACATACACAAATATGTTATTTTTTCTATGTGATATCCATGCGTAATTCTGTATCCTGTAGGCTTTAACGCTTGCAAGAGGCGAAAGACCAACTTTCACAAAAATGTTTGTTGCAGATAAACATGACGAACTGGGTACTTGAAAAGTAAAGTTCGATCGGATGGTCTGCCTACAATGTAAGCAGATGCAGGAGAAATGAATGTATGACGGCAAAATTATTTAAAAATTGAGCTTATCGTTGTTAAATCATAGATTCATATTTATAAACATATGGAAGTCTAATATCCATAAAGATCATGTGTTGCTTGTCATATCACCAGATCACTTATTACTAAGTTATCTTGGCTCTCGACATGTAACTCAGTCCGATAAAATATTCGATAAAGAAACAAAGTCATATTTAGCATAGACATGTAGGCATATTTATTCACCGTATTGTATTGTTTAAGCACGTCTCTCAAGTAAGTGCTGCCATCTGTTGGGTTGCCATCAATTGATTTGGTTTCCCAATTTGATATGATTTTCCAATATTTCTACTAAGATAACTGACGTGAACGCACTGAGGTATAAATAACAAGTTGGCTTACATATACAAGAATTTCAAAAGTTAATAAGACAAATCATATGAAAAAGGAATCTTGGCAAGCCATCGATAAAATATCTAAGAGAAAAGGACGATCTAATTCTACTTTTAAATGATTAGGAGCTACTTCCATTTCTTTTACTAATCATCATTTATGCAAACAGAAAAAATGTGATTACGTTGACGGTCTTTGATTGGATGTTCTTCCTCTCACTAAACTGGTCTCAATGTTGTCGAAATTGTATCTGCTCCCTAGGATGTCATATTCTGAAGAAAATGTTCTTTTGATCGTTTTATTGTCATGTATATATATTATAAGGTTTATAATTCGACTTATACTACACTTAGAGGTAATGTGTAGTCAATCTGAAGAGAATTGGTGTTAAGGCTTATAGGTAAATCACCGTTTTTTTCGATACACGTTTTTAATAAGCAACTCAGTTGCTTAGGTGTAAGGCCTCGATTTGGTCCAAAATCTAAGCAACAAGCTAAGAAACTCT
>JAAAKM020004066.1:0-11997 GCA_010016025.2 Alatinidae sp. Z8VKAUB7J3 | reverse complement strand
GACCCTTTCTTGTCTTTGCTAAATATTCCTCTAAGTAGACTATTACAACCCCATTTAAAAGGACGGAAACCAGCAAAAAGAATACAATCTTTCATCGTTTTTCAAACTTTGGACAGAGATGCCATTTCAAGGAGGCCTTAAAATGGTAACCAAACTGGGAATATTAACAAAGGAATTTCACTGAGCGTATTACCTCTATTTCAAAGAAATCAAGGACGTAAGAAGCTAAAAGGCATTGCAACTAATCTTTAACTGGATTAATAATGCTAAAAAAAGTGTCAACAAATTCTTTGCGGGCAATGCCCGAGTCATGTAGCTGAAAATGTACCCCTCGCAGCAACTGCCAGCAGAACCAAAGTTACCAAGCAAGTTCTTGTCTCTCATTTTCCCCTTTCTTCCTCGTGTTGACACTAGTAAGATATTTCTGGTTTAAATTGGCAGAGAAAATGCAGAGCTTTAAATACTTACTGAGAATTGAAACATGTTGCAAATCATTCTGTTTTTGGCTGGAGCAGAAGTGATCAGTTCTTCATGGGCGGCATTTCACTACATGTTGCCAGCTTATTTCAAACTCCTCTATTCTTCGGTATTGGATAAACATAATCCTCTGCACAGTTTAATGCCGAGAAGCATACAGATGTTTTGTATAGAAACAAACAGTGAAAACAAGAAACCAGATTAGCAATTGTTCTAAAATTATCATGAGCTAGTTCACAACTAGCATATGCATATGATTTATTTCGTCTTATCTATTGCTTAGCATTGCATTCCAAGTTTGTAGCAGTGCTTAGTTTACAAATACGTGAGCGATGCAAAAAGTGTTCTTTCAAGAGAAATAATTTAAACTATCATTTATAATACAATGCTTTTATTGAGGTGTGAAAAAGATTGAGAACGAAGTATTTTACAGGCCTTAATTTCAGGGAAAAAACACTTTAAAACGAATCCTATGCAGCTCAGTTGACATTGCTGCACCCCCCCCCCCCCTTCCCCCCCGTAGTTTGTTAAAATGTTACATCTTTTGGATCATAAAAAATGTTCAGGCCCTTCTATAATTCCTTAGTAATAAATAAAAATTAAATAATTTTAAGTCTGACTACTCCTCTGAATTAGCGTTGGCATTCTTGCAGAATTGAAGTGCTTGTAGTCGATTCATGTTACAATAATTTTCGGGCAAAGGAGTATTTTCGTCCGTTGCGCCTATGGCTAAGCACAACTCATGTTTGTAGTTGTGAACTAGCTCATGATAATTTTAAAACACTTGTTAATCTGCATGATTTGCAACATGTTTCAATTCTCAGTAAGTATTTAAAGCTCTGCATTTTCTCTGCCAATTTAAACCAGCAATATCTTATTAGTGTCAACACGAGGAAGAAAAAGGGAAGTGAGAGACACGATTTGGCTTGGCATTTTTGGTTCTGCGGGCAGTCGCTTCAAGGGGCAGATTTTTAGCGGCATAACTTGGACTTCTAAGCCGTCTCCTACAATAAACTTTGTGCCACTTCACTATTTTAAATAGAGTTTGGTACTTTCTCTAGCATTTCTATTCTTGCTTAAATCGTTAAGAGATCTGATGTAGCTTTTTCAGTGTAATGAACCCCTTAGATTCCCTCTCGTTACGGTGCGATAATGTTTTAATAATGATTGAAAAAGTTCGACATCAAAATACCATTTGCCTTTCGCTTAAGTTGTTACTCTGAGAGTCAACAGGTACTGCAAATGCGCGTATTGTAAGAAAAAACAGGGAGCCATAACTTGGTTGGTATTCAATCGTTTTTAAAAAGAAAATTAATTGGCTCCATAAGTCGTATTGTGTGCAATGTTAATCTTTTGTATCAAATTTCTCACTTTAAGTCCTCCTTTACCAAAACAGTGGTCCCTTAGCTTTCAACAAGGTGATTGGGTTTAGAGTATTAGCTGGTAAACAAGCTTCGTCATTGTTGTTTTAAATTAACTAAAGGTATTACAACTAAGATTTATCATACCTATACATACGCAAAAGAATACCTTTAAAGGCAATTCCTTAAGGAAAGATGCCCTTGGACACAAAATTAAAGATCGTTTTAGGTAAAGTGTTGTGTGCTACAACACTACACTGAAATGCATACTTAAAATCCAGAAAATAAGGTCCTGGGCTTAATGGCTTTTAAGTATTCGTAGAGGAAACATTCGTACTCTGTGGGCCTTTATTCTGTGTAGAATGCTGTTGAGTACAAAAAACATAAGGACAAGGATGTTCTGTCTAATGGACTTGCTGGCAGGGTCTGTCTGACTTCCACTGTCAGCTTTATACTATCGGTCTTTATTTGACAGTGCAAAGAGTTAGTTAATGAATCACACTAGACGTTTCTATGTTTGTTGGTAGAGCACATGTGAAGGGACTGAAAGGGAACATGACGTGCCAAGCGTTTTCTGTAACGAAAGAATTTAGGAATATGTTCTTTCAATTTTCATAAGAAAGTAGTAGGAAGAGAAGAACGTTTTGAGTTTACTTTAATTAATTCACAAACAACTATGAGTAACCACCAAACATGTGATGATGTTAGGCAACTCCACTATATTCAGGTAACTATAGGCCAACGTCTTTTAACCTCTTGTGGGCCCATAACCAGTGACTTTCCATAAAAATTTCTCCGTACCCCTCATATAAATTGACTCACTGACTTTAACAAGAATACTTTCCCCCTTTAAAAGCAAAAAGTGTTTCAAAGAGTGCAATAACAATAAGCAGTGGACGGAATTTATGGACCAGAGCATTGTGCGGGAAAATGTGACAGGAAGTGATACCAAAGAGCAACAATGTGAATAGTTCGTGGGAGTAAATGGCGTAAAGGGAAAGGTGAATATTGACACGTTTCTGTATCCCTTTGATGTAAAAGAGATCCTGTTTTCAAAGGATAACTAGACGTCTTCTTATAATACCATTCATGCACTAAATTCGGGCATCGAGAAACGTTCCTCGCCTAGATAGAAAACCCCGACGCTTACTACCGTCCTAGACTGAAGGAAGCTGCTTTCTTAAGATACCTTTTCAAAAAGCAATGAACAAGTGAGACTGTTCAAAAGATATTCTGAGGTTGCACTTACATTTCTTGTAAAGGTCAAGCCAACTTAGCCAAATTTCAGTAATGACCTAAAGAAGTTTTTAGACAAAACGTTGTCAGTAAAGTTTCCACATATGGCTCTTTACCTGTCAACCCTGCTATAAAATAACGCTCCTCATAAAGCTACTGCACCCCGACGCTTACTACCGTCCCAGACTGAAGGGAGCTGCTTTCTTAAGATTCCTTTTCAAAAAGCAATCAACGGGTGAGACTTATCGAAAGATATTCTGAGGTCGCACTTACTCTTCTTGTAAAGGTCAACGCTGCTTAGCCAATTTTCATTAGTAACCTGAAGAAGTCTTTTAGACGAAACGTTGTCAGTAAAGTTTCCACATATGGCTCTTTACCTGTCAACCCTACTATAACATAGCGCTCCTCATAAAGCTAGTGCATCCCGATGCTTACTACCGTCCCAGACTGAAGGGAGCTGCTTTCTTAAGATTCCTTTTCGAAAAGCAATCAACGGGTGAGACTTATCGAAAGATATTCTGAGGTCGCACTTACGCTTCTTGTAAAGGTCAACGCTGCCTAGCCAATTTTCATTAGTAACCTGAAGAAGTCTTTTAGACGAAACGTTGTCAGTAAAGTTTCCACATATGGCTCTTTACCTGTCAACCCTGCTATAACATAGCGCTCCTCATAAAGCTAGTGCACCCCGACGCTTACTGCCGTCCCAGACTGAAGGGAGCTGCTTTCTTAAGATTCCTGTTCAAAAAGCAATGAACTTACGCTCCTTGTAAAGGTCAACACTACTTAGCCAATTTTCGGTAATGACCTAGAGACGTCTTTTAGGCGCAACGTTGTCAGTAACGTTTCCACATATGGCGCTTTACCTGTCAACCCTGCTATAAAATAACGCTCCTAATAAAGCTAGTGCACCCCAACGCTTACTGCCGTCCAGACTGAAGGGAGCTGTTTTCTTACGATTCCTTTTTAAAAAATAATAAACAGGTGAGATTTATCAAAAGATATTCTGAGGTACCACTCTAAGCTTCTTGCAAAGGTCAACCCTGTTAAAAGTAAGTCTAAGCAGCTGGGCAATTAGGATTAGGAGAAATATTTTTTGCCACACTACCAGTTTATGGGTTACCATGAAACCGTGGGTACAATCTGTAACAAACAAATAATTTTCTAGATACTCTGCTTCTTCTATTGCTTTCAAATTTTGACATCTGATACCCAGATATCAAGCAAACAATTAAATCTCTCCTGTAAGTTCCCTATATTATGAAAACGTTAATGAATGTCTTTACTGTTTTATCTGACATCGCTCCAAAAGTAGAAAGCTGAGGTCAAATAGAATTACTACCTAATAGAATTCGCATAAATATTTTATGGAGATACATTTGGTCTACTCTTCAGATTTATTTTAACAGTTCATCTTTCATACTGCGCTTGATAAACTTTACATCACAGTTCTAACAACCCGGTAGAACATATTCGTGTTTTAGGGTAGGGTACAGGGTCCCCCTTTTGGGGTGTTTAAGACGTTAAAGTGGATAAAATAGAGTAATTGGGCACTACCTTGTATATTATGTAAGTATGTGAGATATTCAAGTGAAAAGCTCTTGTGTTTTTAAATTTCCTGTCAAAGCTACTGATTTAGCAAACGTTTTCAATTAACTCTTTGCGTGAAGACGCTGTATCTTAAAGGAAAGATAAATATAATGTTGTTTTAGTTTTTTCCGACACTACTTAAATTTTATTTTACGCCATGAAACCAAGTTAAGCTCTCATTGACTGTTTATTGCTAATTTACTTGTCTACTACCAACTGCGAGAAACAAATCCGTGTTGCCTTACAACTTTAGAAATTCAAGGAGAATAATATACATCTAGAGGCCGAGAAACCCTGTTGAAAGCTTAATGGAAATTACTAGTATGTTACTTTTCATGCTGTACCATCCAAGTGAGGCTAATAACCAGAGCACGGCTTTTAGTCTTGAAGAAAATGCCTTGCACGGAGAGAAACAGGGTAATATTAATTGGTATAAAATAGGTTTTGAGAAGGGTAGTATTGTAGTTCGCTTTTGGGAGGGGTGAAAGGGTGCGGTCACCTTTCTCGCTCGAATAATTTTCTTAAACATGAAATAAATCATTTATCCACGCAAATATGCCCGAACAAAGCTTAGTTCAGCAACTGTATTTATAACTAAAACATTAAATTAATTATTATTTGTTTATAGCCACCGTTGTGTAAAAGGTCAAACTGTTTCTTTGCTCCAAATAATCCAAATAATCTAATAGGACTGCGCCGCTGGAATGCTGAGTTCGGAAGACGGCTAATAATTTGAAAGGCGATGGTCTCTCCATCAAAGACCCTTACTTAACAGTAAACAAGATATTAAAACTAACCAAAATAAGCAGAAACATATGGAAATTGACTGACCATGAAAGAACATGGATAAGAGGAATTACGATAGTCTCTCCATCAAAGGCCCCTACCTAACAGTGAACAAGGTATTAAAACTAACACAAATAGGCAGTAACATTAGAAAATTGACTAAGTTTGGAAGGAGACAAATAATCAAAAATGTGGCAGTCTCTCCATCAAAGACCCCTGCTGAAGAATGAAAAAGGTACTGAAACTAACCAAAATAAGCAGAAACATATGGAAATTGACTAACTTTGGAAAACAAGGATAGGAAAAAATGCGATGGTCTCCTCATCAAAACCCCTACTGAACAGTGAACAGGATATTTAGGCTACCCAAAATAAGCATTAACATCAGAAAATTGATTAAGTTTTGAAGAAGACGGAAAATCGGAAATATGGCAGTCTCTTAACTAAAGAGTAAAGATAACTAATGGAGGGTAGCTTAAGCGTCAAAGGACGAGTCTCCTTATTTTAGGCTACCAGTCGAAGAAGCAAGCTATGATGCACACTTAAAGTTGCAATAGGACAGCGTTTCAAAGATCATTTGAGGCATGCGTACTTACTAAGAACAGATACCATACCCAATCTTTACCAAAAGTTGGCTTGTCTTCCTTTGAAGAGACTTCCGGGTAACTGTGTTTTCTTATTTATAGATGGTGTCAAACTAAGATATAAGTTCGTAACTTCCTTTCACAAGGCACTATCTCTGCACACAATAATCCCACAAGTTCTTTTTACCTTACCAATGCATTTAAAAATGCTTAAGCCAGAAGATGTACTTGTCCATCATGGAATTCGACCTCAGCCACTACAACAAACGCTATATACCAGTAAATAGAAGCCTCTATATTGTCTTTACATAACTTTGTAAACTATAGATACTTGTTCTTATATTTCCACTTCTAAGTACCGATACAGTTCAAATTTAGAAAGAGGTTTGCAATTGAAATATGTTATCTTTATTGTTTAATTCTCTGCGTATTTATTAATAGGCCTACTTTATCATCAAAAATATTTTTCTTACCTTTACATTATATGGCGTTGTTTCTTTGCTAGCGTCCTCAGAGGATACTGCAGACGATTGCTGAAGCATTTTTTCAGGGAGCTTAAATGCTTCCAACTCTCTTTTTGCAAGTGCTTTTTGATCACGCATAATAACCACGCCTTATTGCTTTTCTTTAGAAAAGTTTTTGCGGACGCCCGTATCCGGCACAGTAGTTATGTACATATGTTAAATAGAAGTCCCTTACATTGTTAGTTAAGCCAGCTTGGAAGTTGTTCAGATGTGCTATCAGTGCCATCAAGCAGCATTTCCTCAGATTCACGCAGAGACTTTCAAAGGGATTCACCGAATGGAACTTCGTATGTAGATAACAAGTCGATAAGTACAGCATAAGCAATGACCTTCAAGCGATTTGGAAACTTTGGGGTCTAAAATTGATTAAAAGAAATTCTAATCAAACTTTCCTTAAAAAAAACATGGGTAACCTAAGTTGTAATTAGCGAAGTTTAATTTAAAATTTAAAATTAAAATTCCTTTAACTTTTTTGGAATTTATTCAAACCTGTACAAGATGCAACAAGCTTATAAACAGAAATTTGTCAAAAATGGTTAAGTAAAATCGGTGTAAGACCAGAATCTATCATGTGATTGTCACTGTTCATCACTTGGAACTTCGTCTGTAGATAACAAATCGATAAGTACAGTATCAGCAATGACCTTTAAGCACTTTCACCCATTTTGGTGTCTAAAATCGTTTAAAAGAACTTATCTAACTTTCCTAAAAAAACATGTTTTGACCACATGGGCAACCTAAGTTGTAATTAGCGAATTTTACCATAAGTGGCACTCTCTTTTGTTTTAGGACGATGGTTATAACTTATCCGAGCTTCCCAAAGAGGCAGCTAGAAACTTTTGCAACTTCTTCTCTTTTGTGATTCGAATCTGCATTGACACCACATGGATAAATGGTTCATAGACAATGATTATGGCGATTGCTTCGATTTAAATTTCTTTAATATTTTCGAATTTATTTGTAAGTATACAAGATGCAACAATCTTATAAACAGATATTTAAACGGTTCAAGAAAAAACCGGTGTAAGACAAGGATCTTTCATGTGACCGTCACTTCCTTGAATGAATAGATTCTTTGAATATGTAATGCATATGTTATCTGTCATATAGCCAACTAAAGATAAACACAGGTTTGTCAACAGACATATAATTGCTGATTACATTACCCTAATCTTCAAATATATTCAAAACCAATAAAGGTAATCAGAGAATTGTGTGTCACAGACTGAAATTCAACTCCTTCAAGTGAGATATGAAGCAGAAGATCACAGCACAACTGCTGAGACTAAAAGACTTCGTCTGTGCATGCTGTAGCAGTATAATTGGAAACTGAAGGGTTTGGTAGCATGGAAAGTAATGTTTGGAAGAAAGAAGCAATCTCTATGCAATATAAACTAGACTATCATGCACTTTTGTTGTGCCTGTGGCAACACTTGCTTATACAAACAATGCCACCCTAAAATTGTATTCTCAGATTTCTTCTATTCAAAAATAAGGCTAAAGCTTGAGAAAACCACTAACATTGACTGCATCATCAAAAGGAAGAGGGTTAACTCGTTTCAATGTTGTTGGAAGTGAGAAACTGGGACATATAACTAGATCCTATGCATTTATGGACGGTTATTCAAGTGATAGGTAGATGCATTAAGAGAGGGCATTAATATTTTGATATCTACTGTACTTACAATATTATAGACGAAAAGAAGCGTGAAAATTGGTAGGTAAGAAAGGAACAGACATCTCATAGAGATTGTACATTTTTATAAAAATAATGTGTCTAGACATGTTTGCCTTTAAACATAGTAAAAAAAAATATTAATATCAGGTTAAAGGCGCAGTAAGCTGAAAATTTTACTTCTTTGAGAAAAAAATAACTTTGGGGACTTAAAAAGGTCTCGAAATTTGAAGACCTGTTCGTATTGCAAAACAGTAAATCTGCTCCCTATTTAAAATAATTTACAAAGCAACAATGTCCATTTTGCTTTCCCTTACTAAGAATCTGCGGATTATATATTTGTTTGATAGGTCTTGAGATTTAAATTCAGTGGCCTACGTTAATGATAAGGCGTCATTGTTTCAGCTTAATGTCGAAGGGAGTGGTCAACGTCACCGCCTGCACAAACGATGAAGAACAAAAAGCCTTTCCGTTAACCTTTATATCTCCCAGCCAATAAACGGATTCTCTACCTTAGTTACTTTACCGTTTGTTGAGTTTTGTTGTGTTCATCTTATAAGGAGGCGTTAGTTCCCAAACCCTCAAACATGCAAAGTAGCCACGTGACCTTACTGAGTTGTAATTACTTTGAGTTGGTCAAAATCGGACGTTTTTCATAATCTATGCAGTGTAAGAATTAATGTATACGATTTTAGCAGATTCCCTCTATTGAGGGATTGCTGACGAAATATAGATCAGACCGCTTGTTACCCCATTAGCGCTTTGCTTGCTCGGTAAATATGCTTCGAGTACGCTGTTTCCACATCAGAGTTGGTCGACCATAACTTAAGTGCATCAAGATATATATTTTCCACATTCAATCGTCACCTTTGAAAAGGAAATTTTTCATTAAATACATAATCTGTGCCCATTAGCAAGCCTTCTAACCTCTGAAAATGGTTTTTATCTTACAATTTTAAATCTACTAGTTTCTGCAGCGACTAGAGAAATAGGGTATGTTAACATTAGAGGTTACCTAGCTTAACGTGGGACGCGGGATTGATCCCCGGGTAAGACATTTTCTACTTCGGCCTTGTCTTTTCAAAACTTATAAATTTTACCAAAGATACGTCAAAGACCTTGGAAGTTCTAATAGAGTATTAGGTTAGGGGCAAAATAGAGGCAGATCTTTATTATTCATCACAAACTGTGTTGTCTGTGCTGATAAAATGAATTTTCTACAAATTTGATCTGAAAGTTAGTAGTGGCACAAAATAGTAAATATTACCATTCTGCGGTAATGGTACAAAATTTTGAGTCAAGTAACGGATTCGTCTTGCTGATCATTCATCGGAAAGGATCCACTACTCAAGGAAATATTCAAATTTTGATTTCACTATTTTTCAACTTTCTGACAATTTTTTCCACTGAAAATATGCAAAGAACCCATTTTCTCAGGCTTGAAGCTCTGCAAAATTGCTGCCTTCCTTGAAAAAGAAAGAAATGGTGGTAAGCGTGACGTTGGTATTCAAATCAATATATTCACGATTTTTAGCCACTTCAATAGAACCATGAAAGGAGTTCGAGTTATGAGACAATGCTAGTGAAGGTTCAAAAAGTACTTAATGTTCCAGTTTCAGATAATACTGGAATATGTATCATTGCCTTTTAGTATTTTTTGTTACTGGTTTAGATGACTAGTGCAATTTATTTGTCAGTCTCCATTATCGTTAAAAGATGTGTACCTTCACATTCGTCACCTTATGGTACCTGACCAATGCATTTTTCTTTATGGGACTGCAGCTAAAGGGAAATGGAGCTTTGGAGCAAGAAGAAAGAAAGGAAGAAAGGAAGAAAAAAAGAGGGTCCCAGGTGACATCTTTTACCTCAAGAGATGCGAAATATGCTTTGAGGATCAAATGGTAAAAGAACAAAGTTGTCTCTTGCCACTCGGTATTAAAACGTCAAATTTGTGTTATTATACATAACCAAATTATAATATACCATTTTACATAGAACGTTAGGAAAACCACTATCTTTAAGTATGATCAATGCAGGTAATTGTCATTTGGGTAAATTGAAATGATGATAATTTGAAATTTGTTGTATTCGATGTGAATCGAGACATTTTCATATATAGTGAGCCGATAAATTTCGTCTCTCATAATCAAAATTAACAATCACTGAATTAACTAGGGACAGATTTAAATTTATCGCCGTAGGTCCTAATGACCTGGAACCATTTAGCATGTGGTACCGGATTCATTTAAATGTTATATGATAGCCAAATGGTCGTTAGTGTATAGACAATAAACATTAAAATGTTCTTATTAAAATAACCATAACATCTGCAATATAACAAGTAAATATTATTTTAATCTCATCCTGAAAAAGAGGCATAGGAGCAGTTAGACGACACTAGTAGTAAACCGGATACCTTTTTTAAATTTCTGTGATGACTACGTGTCAACTCAAATAAAACAACACCATTTTTTCATGCATACGTACAATTCCTGCGGCAATACTCTGGTGAGTTCCATAATATGTATGATGTACTAAAAAATGCAAACCAGGTATATAACTGGCTTGAATAAAAATACCTGAAAAAACTACAAACCACAAAACAATGCATACTCAAGCTACTTTCTTCAATTAATCATTCTTCGAAATATGTTCACGAACACATTTGCTAAAGCTTCACACAGCAATGCCACACTGCTAGCTGAAAGAAAAAAACGGCATAAGGGAGATAACTCTGGCATAATCACATCAATATTCAGTTCAACAAGACTTACACAAAAAACATGTTTCCCTTTGTACGTTAAGTGAATGAATATGGATTTATGTTACGTCCTTGTAAAGCAGAGCTATAATACTACCGAGCAACAACAGGTATAAACTACTAAATCAAACCTTATTGACGTAATGTTCGCTAAAATATACCGGCGAGGTTGTACTCGTTTCAAATGTACGTATCTATAACGCCTACAATATGAATAATCGAAATGCAGCTTACCAAATATGGTGTTCTTTCACAGTACATCACAGAACCTGGCAAAAACTAGCTGCATGCTCCCTGGACTAGAACAACTTCACAGTGATGTCTTTAACTAGTACATAGCCCCACTAGCTATCAACGGTCATCATGGTGACAAATTAAAAACTAGCGCCCAGACCACGAAACGACAGGGCGGATAATTCAAACTTATTAGCTGGCGCCTACAACTAACGTTACTAACAGAGAGATTTCGGTGCAATTACAGATGTAGATTAAATATCATGGGTAACTGAGGTCTTAATGATTCCTCGTAGACCTGGTAAACTCTATGTATAAAAATATGTCACGTATCATCAAATTTGAGTTCAAGTCCCGTTGGTGACATGTTTTCTATTTCTCCAGTTTTTTTAAGGTTAATATTCATGAGATTATAAACACCTTCTGAATCAATATAACCGTTCCACAGCAAAACACCTTCTCCGTAACGTAAAAAATGGATGACTAAAATTGTTATATAAAGTAGGGCGGCGTCAAAGTTCTTTTTATATTCATGTTAGTGGTATCACGTATTCTTTACGTACGTATTTCCTGGCTAGCCTATTTTTTGCAAAGTAATGGGTTTTTTCTAGGAAGCGAGAGCACATTTTTAAACGCAATTCTCAAATTTTGCGAAATCTTCTCTTCCGACTGATTGAAAGGTTGACGTGAATCTTGTATCATTCAGTGCAATATCAATTATAGGTTAGTGGTTGATGTAGAACCTATATAACTTCGATGCGCAATGGTAGCGA
>JAAAKM020004064.1:0-11998 GCA_010016025.2 Alatinidae sp. Z8VKAUB7J3 | reverse complement strand
TTAGCGTAATTTTTTGCCATACAACGTCCGCTCCGAATAAGTAAGGTCCTAATAAACTCACTCCTTTTGGGTAAGGAGATGTCATAAGCCCACAGCAATCCCTAAAGACAGAAGGAGTAGAAAATCATAGTGTTAAAGAGCAGGCACCTCTTCTCTTGATATGACTTTTGTATTAATTGATGATTATGCCTGCCACATAGGGACAAATTAAAAACATTTATTTGAACAAAAGTTTGTCATAGGTGCACTCAATCGAATAAATGCCGCTCCTGAATAGTCGTACCCCCCCTCCCCCTCACACACACTAACAAAGATATTTTAGTGGGTCGTGTAGTAGATTGAGTAATTAAGTCATAAATTAAGGGGTCGCCAACTTGAGTTCTTTTCCCAGCACTATATGTAGTGGGGGATATACTTCTATATAAACTCATCCTTTTGTACGGTGAAGAAAACAAACGCACTTTACATCGCAATTATCCCCATTTGTTTACAAGGTTTGAACCTTCCTGTTTAAGTCTTAAGAATTATACAAATTGGTGCAAGAAACCTTGTGAGTAATAAATAGGTTAGTACGAAGTTTCATTAGACTCATTACTTTCTGAATACTGACGTAGGAAAGTTTTGGAGAGATCTGTAATTTATTGTATTATTTTCTTCCGATCCCCGTATTGGTAGTAGGCTAGGCCAGGCCTACTACTGCACTACTAGTACTAACAGCATGTAGCATACTGTACACTGCTACTTACTTACTAGTACTAGATTAGTAATATTGTTCACAATATTCGAAGGTTCCTCCTTAAATCAAGATTTTACCCGGGGAGTGGCCCCATATCCCCTTTGGAGCTCCACTGAGACTAAGGAAGTATGTAATATTCAAGTGACCCCCTCCCTATGGTACGCAAATGGTACATAAAAGTCCACACTTCGCAAGCAACTGATGAATCAACTTCTATTATCTTTCATATATTTCGCACATCAGGGAAAGTACCGAAGTCAGGGGTACACTAACCACCTGTTTGGAGAGGATTTTGGAGTGTACGATACTATGGTGGGATGAAGTGTCCCCACCCCCAAAACAGAAAGATAATAATGACACTTACCTAAAGACAAATATTTGAGAGCTGGTAAATTATCGAAACAACTCCCTCCCCCCTTAAATAACTTGCGGCGGATTATCAACACAAGCCGATTGGTGGGCGATACACCCTTCGACTACAGTGCCTTAAATTAAAGGCAGCATCGCCCTACAGCCTGTTTCATTATCTCTCTTCCAGAGTGTTTCAGTGCAGTATTATTCCGGCTGTATGAAGTGGGATTTGACATGTCTTCAAAGCTTCTATGCAGATTACTGCAATCCTGTGGCCGACGGCAACCATCATTTCTCTTTGTGTATTTTGTGTGTAATCATTTTGACAGGTCATTGAGGCTTTTTGCAAACACATTACATTATTGACTTCCTGTCTTTTATTGTCGTCGAAGTGGGATCTTTTCCGGTTTTCATCTTTTCCGGTTGGTTAAGCACTACTTAATCGTCGTCTCATGGGAATAATTAATATGCAACTTTGCCTTTTGTTGATCATCGTCGTCTGCGAGCTAGGTTTTAATTATTCCAAAAGATCATGCATAATTAGGCCGAAATTTCCCCACAGGGTGCATAAGATATTATCATCGAGCTTGACTTTTTTTGCGAAGCGAGTCTGCTGGCCCGCGGCTGTGGTGTTTACCCCGGAGCAGTTTTCTACAATACTAATATGTCATCCAGAGGCACAAGCGAGGATATTGTTGGTTTTTCATCGCAGATATTGTGATTTAACTCTGGATGTTTTTAGGAAGGAGCGATCGTCGCATGTCTTCGTTCAAGTTCTGGTAACGAAATGCATTGCAGCGATGGCAGTCGCTGTCGGTCAAAGGGGAGTTACTACAAATCAAAGATTTATTCCTCATGGATATCAGCCATGAACTTTGAATGGATCTTTAAAGCTGGGCTTTCCCTATACTGGATCTTTGCTTTCAGTTGCACGGCATCCTCGCTGCCAGATCAGATATCGAGAAGACAAGGTGAGCACATTGTGAATGATTCTACGTTGGCTGGTTTGAAAATGAAGTCTTTCCTGTCTTTAGGCAGAGTTTAAATGTATCAAAGACTTCATTGATTGTTTGTTGTCAGTATCAAGACTTTTCTATCGCTTGCTGGGTGTGCAAACATTTACATTCCTCTGAACTAGGGTAGGCCTTCTGCGCTGATCGTTGTTGATTAGTGAAAACAGGAGAATGGCCAGCCGCAGGAGTTAACTGATTTCTCCATGTCTTCGTCTCACATTTTCTCCTGAGAGACAGAAGAGAAGTGAAAATTAATTTAACCGCAAGTATCACATTTTGGAAGGGGGTTTACCAACCGGGTTTGATTATCAGAGACACGAAAACGAAGCTTTGGTATTCTCTGATTGTCGTACGTAGTTCAGAACGTCAGGGTGTTCAAAATCGATCTTTGAGCATCTCTTGTTAAAATGCCTCTTGGCTATGTCAGCTGAATGAAACTGAAAAAGTTAAAAGCGAGCCGAAACATCAACACACAATGTCAGAAACCTTTATGCAAGCAGATCAGAAAATTCAACAACTTTTAGCTGAACTCAGAAGCATATATTGCTACTATAAGACCGTTTCGTTAGTTTATATGGAGCAGATTTGGCTGCTGAACACAACGGGAATAATTTCAATTCAAAGCTCACATGGAAAGCACGTTAATAGACTTGATATTAAAGTTATTCTCTGTTGATTACAGAAATCCTTGATCATGGACAAAGAAGGTTTGATCGCGTTATGAGGTCAGGTGCTGTTGATTTTTCACCCATATAGGATTCAAATTCTTTACAGTCGAAGTTCCCGGTTTCATTCAAGCTTGAAAGTAGCTCGAGCTAGAATAGGGTGTTATGATGCCAAGCTAATTTGACAGATATTAAAATGTTGTGGTCATTTGGTACTACTTGTAGTGGCTCTGGGAGAAGATTGCTTTGCAGTAACCTGATATGTGGAAAAGGATAACAGGTTGCTGAACCAGTTTTCACATTTCCCATCTATTTGGGTTTAAATACTCAGATTTAAGTTCCAAATATATGCTGAGAAATATTATTTCAATTTTTGGTGGGGTAATATTTTAGATATTAGTCTTGTATTTTGTTTTCCTATTTATCTTCCATAATTAAAGCTATTTATACTTTTCTTAGGTTAGGATGACCCCTTTTACGGCGAATTCTACGCAACAGGTTAATTATTCCGTAATGGAGATGCAGATATTGATGTTCAACCATTTTTAGATGAAATTATCCCTTCAAGTTTTAGATGAGTTATACATAACTTTAGTATGCAGATAACATTTAAAATAATAAATCTACGTCAATCACGATTAAATATGATTTATAAAGGCCCTAAGTTCTGGAAGCCCATATCAATATTATCCCATTATTCCTAAATTTAAACCATGGGTTTAATTTATCATTTCATCACCCTCTTCATGACTCAAATTCTCTAAACTTCAGGTCGTTCTCCCGGCAAATTTGCTCTGAAGGATTACATTGATATGCCGAAGTCATTTCTCCATATCATTTCCTTTGTAGACATCGTGTTAAACTAGATTGTTCGAGGTTGAATTCTCTATTCCGATGCAATAAATTTCAAGTGTTTTAATCGTATTTTAAGGGGGTTTCCTTTGTTCGTGGTTGAATGTCATGTAGCAGTCGCGGTAGATTGTTTGGTCTCGAAGATGACCGAGTCCATTGGCTTTTTTACCTCCTTGCTGTGATCGAAAATGATGGTGGTTGAAAATCAGTTTTAGTGGCACAAGTAGCGTCCACCGCAGGAGAACTAATTAGCACTTAAACTAACAGCCTCTCGCCAAATTGCTGGTAAAGATGGCTGTTCAAATGAATAACGATTGATCAGGAAGAACTTTTGGGTTCTCCAAGCTGGCACACTCTGGTATTTATTGTCTTGTTATTACAATTTCAACTTTATGTTGTCATCCAACCGTATTACGCGGAAATGTAGGCCAAATCAGACCCTTAAGTTAAAGTTAGGGTACCCATACTATTATTAAAAGCTTTCCCTTAAAATCCCAGGCAGACACTAGTACCGGATTACATCTTGAACTTTTAATCTTAAATTTTTAATGCCATCCTAATCAAATTTCTCTTAAGAACCCTCCCGTTACTTTATTCTCTTCTATGACCCATTATTGGTCTCCATACTCCAGGCAACACCCTACTTATCAATTTCGTAATCTCATATATCATCTTTGGAATTGTTTCCTATCAATGCAGTTCCGGTTTCAGGCCATGTTGTTACACCCTCCTTCTAGTGTTGGCGCTCCGAGGATGAAATGTCGACAATATCACGCAATCTTCGTTGCTTCTCGTAACGACGTCGTGTTCCGTCGCGACATAATCGTAAACTTTCATACCATTTGTACAAGTTTGTTGATGATATTGGCTATTATAGATTTCCGTTAGATTGATAAACAGCCCTATTTACACGGTAGGAGGTCTGTTAAAATTGCAAGGGATTCCTTATTCGGATCCCAGGGTAACGATATGTCAACAGACTTGCATTTTGATGCTTGCAGACGAGTTTCCGATCTAGTTTATGCGTATTGGCTTTGGCACCATAGAGACAACCAGAGCACATTAGAAAAGGGAACATGAGAAACGGGTCGCCTTGTGGCAAGGAATGGTTGTAGTATCTGTTCTCATCGATAACAGGTTCTTCCCATGATTCGTTAGAGGCAGTCCTACTGATTGATTCTGCCCCATGATTTGTTTCAGTAGCCTAAGCCGTTCCCCTTGGACACACCAGCTGCCCTTAATTTTTTAGTTAACCCGTTTGGTGGTTTTACTGTCTGTTTATTTTAGCTTTAAAAGCGGGACCACTGCTCTTCAAGGGTCTTTTATTGAGAGATGGCCACAGTACCAGCCACAGAACAGCTTCTGATACTAGATAGGCCTGTTAGTTACATGGTACTCTTGCCGGTCGATACACTTTTTGATCTATCTGTCTCCCAAATTTCTTCGCTTATAGCAGTAATAACAAAATCTATTCAGTACACTGGGGTACCTGGCGACCGCTTCGTTTTCACTATAGCAATGGTATGTTCTTTAGAGGACGGTGAGCATTTAAGGAAAAGCAAGATGCATTAAAGACATTCGACGTTGTCTGCCAGAAGGCGATCACACCTAATTATTCCAAACGATCCCCCAAAAGTTGGGATTTTCCTTGAATATAATCGAGGATTTGAATTTGAAATCCATTTTAACTTACACGATCCGATATATTTTTAGTGAGGATGTTTGCCTTTCTATGACACTGAAATTAAAAAATATTTTGCCGGATGCACAAACAACGATTATATACAAAAGAAATCGCAAGATGGAATGTTAACACGCAAACTAACAGAAAAATACTGTATTTTGTTAGCAAAATTGAAAATGACAAAAACTCCCTGCTGACAGATTATCCAAACTGGTACAATGAGTCTATAAATTCTGAATACTAACAAGGACGTTCACTTCGGTTCAATACTTAGGATAACGTCATATACATAAATTGGTATAATTAGTTAGCGATTAACAGGCTCCGCCCACGGATACACATTACACCAAGAAGGACGTAAAGACTTAAATGTACTCCTGACGTTTACCAACAATTCTCTGCATGAATTTTGCGCTTCTCAGCAGAAGGTGCTTCCTCGACCTGCCCTTAAAATGGTTATGCCATTCGAAACACTGTAGTCTTACAAAGCAGGCTTTCTTCTGCTCGTGCATATCAAGCAGTGAGCATACACGTCTCTTAACGAAACAACAGGACTTTGCAGGGCTCTACACTGTTTCCTTTTATATAAAAATTACATAAATTTGCCTGATCCTCATGATTTTTAAAAACTTCCGCTGAATCAAGGCTCAAGTATTCTTGCATGATTCTTAAATTTTTCTCAAGGTTGTCGTGATTTTCATGGAGCGAATGAAAGAATTACAAGTGAAAACGTTATTTTTACTTCCATTGAAGCGTGCTTCGAATTAAATGGCATTATTGAGGGACTCAGGGAAGTTACAAAATTACATTATTTTTTAGATCTTGGGACCAAATCCAACGTATTACCCTGGTGTACAAGTTTTCCAGCAATTTGAATTCTGAGTGAAAACGCTCCTTGGAAAATCTTTCCGATGAAAATATTTCCTGTCCGATCTTTCCGCGGAAAAGTATTCTGAGTCGACAGGAGCCTTAAGTCTTTGCACCACAAGATAAAGGCATTTTAATATTTTTGTTTAATATCATTTGAGCCTGAGGTTGATTCTTAAAATATTCTTAGATTTTAAGGATTTTGAGCCTCGTGATTCTTATAAAAAAACCCAGTGTAACATATGATAATGGAGCCCTTTAAGTTAGTTTTGTCAAGGAAGAATGATATAGTATACCTTACTGTAATAATATTGATGATAATAGTGATAAACTTTTCTTGATGAAATTTGCCATTCGAAACACTATATTCTTACAAAGCAGGCTTTCTTCTGCTCGTGCATATCAAGCAGTGAGCATACACGTATGTTAACGGACAAGGGGATCTTTGCAGGGCTCCAACAAATGATAATGCAGCGCTTTAAGTTGGTTTTGTCGAGAAAGAATGATACAGGGTACTTTACTGTAAGCGGCCGACAGATGCCGAATAATATTGATGATAATAGTGATTAACTTTTCTTGATGAAAATTGGCTTCCACCAACTGACCGTTCAATGTTACTAACAATACTAGATCATTTCACTCGTATCATTCGTCATTGACGGATTAGTCAACCTCCCTTTCCCTGTTTCATTGAAATAAGATCAAAGTACAAGGTCAAGGAGGACGACACGGACGAAAGGGTGGGCAAAAAATGATGTTCAGAAGGAGCTAAGTACGAATACGCTTCCCGGCCATTTGGCTAGGATCATGTGTTGTATCTGTTCTCATAGATGACACGGTAATGGCAGGTTCTTTCAATGTTCCGTGAGCGACAGCCCTACTGGTTGGTTGAGCCTGTTTTATAACTTGCTTCTCTGCCCGCTAGCCTAAATTGAGGGGCGGCGCCCTTGGGCGCCCCAGCTGCCCTTTATTTATTAGTTACCCAGTTTGATGGTTTTTCGGTTTATTCTGGGTAGTTTAAATGTCGGGAAAACTGCTCATCAGGGGTCTTTGATTGAGAGACTGCTAACTACGAGTAGATAATAGTAGAATCATATGAAGCGATCATTCGTTGCTTCCTTGTATACATAAAGGTACCATTTTTACTTTGACGATTTCCTGCCTAGAAACTGAACCGAAAAGTGGACCTACTCATGCACGATGATTCTTTGACTCTTTAAAAGAACCTCGGGAAGAACCTTACAGTTATGTCTTCTTCGAGGAGCCACAAGCCATTCAATCATTTTTACCAACCATCAATAAATATCTACCGGTTTCGATTTTTTCAATATAGTGTGAAAAGTTCAAATCATCGCTCACAGACTATCAATAAAGTTTCCACTAAATAGTCTCATCAATATTATTGTCATCGTTATTGCGCGTCTGTGAGCCGCTTTACAGCACAGAAATTGTGTGTTGTTCACTGTTGATCAATAAAATACATCGACTCCAAAACTGACGTACACAATGAAGATGTGGAACCTGTCAGAGCTCTCGCTTGATGAACATCTTCGCAAATTGATGTTATTTACAACCTTTTACCATTTTTGAAAGGCATAGACTGATTTTTTCAAGATTTGAAAGCTGATCTCCATGTCTTCGGACTCTTTGTGTACAAATTGGAAAATTTACAAGCAAAATAGAAATGGAGAAGTAGGTGAAAAACTCGTTGAAAGATGACAGGTGAGGTTTAAAGTTCAAATATCCAAGCCATGTTTTTCACAAAGATGATATCCAAATAAGTGCAGAACCTGGAACCATAACCTGTTTAAATCTGTTAAATGCTACACCTACCTTCACCTCAAGACAATGCAACTTTTACTTTATTTGGCTTTATTTCGGAAAAGCATACAAGTCAGAAGGTGAAAGGAGATTCCGCTCCCCAAACTGAACAAGCCAAAAGGGGGAGGGACATTCCCCTGTCGCTCCACTTGTAGCAGTTTGTAGCGTGCAAAAATCCCAAGACATTTCGTGATCGATCACGTATGCTGCGCATTTATCAAACGGCTTGCATTGTGCTTAACATGAGATATTGTCAAGGACAGTGGTTTCGGTACTGTCAGCTGATCATGGCGTGGAATATCGGTTTAAAGGATTTGAGTATCCACAAAACTGCGGCTTGTTTTGCCGACATGTAGCTTTCAACGCGTACCACAACAACCCATAGAGTTAAAGTTTGCGCAAGAACTTGATTTTAGTTACCCCAGTTGCAAAATTTTGTTAACTACGAACGCGGTTCGCATAAATAGAAAGCTAAACAAAGCAGAAAAAAGTTACCGATATTTTGGATAACCGAACGATTCGCTAAATGATATTTCCTCCAAGGACAGCTCCAAACAGACCTTTCCTCGGGTTTGGTTTGGTTATGATTATAATACCTCGATCCAGCCTGTCAATCAAATAGCGCCAATGGGCCAAATCTATTGCGGAACGAAAGACTTCGCGCTAAAGTTAGTAGGTCAGTCAAGCACAGAGAATTTTGAGAGAATCACGGTCAAATTCTTGCAATTTATACCTCTCTTACGCGGATGATAGGTACTTCATTTTGCGAGATCTTTGCTAGAAAACCTTCAGGATTCGGGATTTACACTCATAGAAACAATACAGTCAAGAATTGATACGCAACCGCGAGTTATTGGCACAGATTTTAGATTATCACGGACAGGTGTTAACGGTATGTTCATCAACCCAAAATCGGATGGATTACTCAAAACGTTCAATCATTCTAATAAAAAAATATACTATTCAGAGGATATTTTGTGGTGATTTCCATTCTAACGGAGGCAACAAAATATTGAACCGAAAGAAGCGTCTAAACAGAAAAATTATTTGCGGGCCAATTGTTATCTTTGATCGAAGATTTTGATCGGCCCTGTAGGGGTACATCTTGCGACTAAACTCATTTTGCTATCATTTCTTCCTGATATTACACATGTATAGTATTTTGAAGATGAGCAATTTCTCGAGAGGCAGGTCATAAGTGCTTGTCGTTCGCGCCTTCAATGTGAAAACAGTTTTATAAAATTGTGTTTCTGTTCAGGATATAGTAAACGATTGATTAAATATAGTGTTTGCAAAGCATAAATTGCCTTTACATTTTTGTCGTCTACGTACATTTTTGTCGTCTACGTGCCCCACGCAAGAGCATGCATATTTATATACTTGAAACGGCACTTACTATTAACCTGTAGGAAGTCATCGTTTTTTACACACACCTTTACCTGCAGCGAGCGTATTTCACGGTAAGAAACATGAAGCAGCACGCACTTACACGACAATTTGTCTGCTCTTTCTCTTCGGAAAAGAATTGTAGTCTAAGAGCAACTACTTTGCGACTTTATACTTCCATTAATACAAGTCAAAGAAAAGCATGTTTTGCCCGCCTGCATATTATAAAGTTCAAAGCTTCGTCCATTATCTTCTGCTATTTTACTAAGGTAACTCGAATTATTGATTAGGTTTCATCGACTTGCTGTTGTAATAAGAGGTGAGGCCTTTTCTTGGATGCAACCTGCTTGTTTCGCTGTGTTTTGCTTGTTTACAAATGTGGCCGGATTTCAGGCCTACACAGGTACAGGTTGCTCCTTCCACAGTGCGCTTAGCTTTGTTGATTTGAAAATGGGTTGAATGAGGTTTCTCTGTTTTCTAGATCGATCGATAAACACTTGCACGTCACTGCTCTCTGCTTCTGGCATCAGAACTAACGTTATGTGCGTATCCTTATCCAAAAACCCCGCAGCCACGCTCTTGGCATTTGCTAGATGTTCTTACAGCTTGCAAAGAGGCAAGGGACAAACTCGTTTGGAAGTATGTTTAACCGAAAACTACAAGTTATCGCGCAAGCCTCCCTTCACAGTCCCGGCAGAACGGATGTGTTATGAACAAGAGGGTTATTTGCCTTGGATAGTCGCCCAAGAAATCAGCTGTCGATTGAGTGTTCTACAACCACATTTTTGTAGTTATTTTGCAGAAGGAATGGGGATAGGGTGCTCTTTGCAACCAGGAACTATTATCCTTATCTTCTCGCTGGAGTCGACTGTAATTGGGTCTTTTTGCAAATGGAGCTCAGAGAAACTAATAGCTTGAAGGAAAGGAACGAGTAGAACCAGATGAAAGGATTATTAACAGGCTATGGTCCCAGGCCCTGCGATGCTTTTCCTTTTGGACTACCTCTCGGTTAAACAGTACCTAGGCTAACAAGAACATTTTAGTCACACGTTTGTTATATATTGCGGTCCCTCTTGCAAACGTCCTTGCATTTTGGATTTTCTGGTGTATGATGCCATTGCATTAAGTGGTTACATAGTAATTATAAAATCCACAATGGAAGGAGTCGCATCTTAGTTTACGTTTGGATCTTAGTAATTTTGGTTTGGCTTTCCAAGTTGACTTGATTTTGAAATATCCAACAACGACTTTTTCTAAGATTGTGCGTTGCCATGAGCAAAGGAACTCGTTTTGACAAGGAGGGCAAACTACGATAGCTGCGTTTTGGACGAATTCAACGGAACGGAACATGGTATCAGCATCAGCAATTGATAAAACTCATTTAACCAAAAGAAATGATCTTCGTGGCACTTACATCTTA
Organism: Alatinidae sp. Z8VKAUB7J3; assembly: GCA_010016025.2. Classification (NCBI taxonomy): domain Eukaryota; kingdom Metazoa; phylum Cnidaria; class Cubozoa; order Carybdeida; family Alatinidae; species Alatinidae sp. Z8VKAUB7J3. Next base: position 1,203 of record JAAAKM020004064.1, on the reverse strand, counting down.
ATAGTTAAAAATTTCCCTCACTAGCTGATGTTTGTCATTTTTTGTTTACAATTTACGCCTTTTTTGACGCACGAGTTGCAGAAAAGGTGACGATTAAGTGACTGTTATTTTCTACGACTTGTTATCGCCTTCTCGTTTCCTATAAATTCATCGTAATAGCATTGTCACCTCATGTCATACGATTGCTGTGGTCAGTGTATGGCTAAAACGTTTAGCAAAATGAATCTGTTACGCAACGCAATATTCAACCAGATAAATGTATTTCAATATTCATTCTTGAAAATTTGCTCAATTTCTAGAGAAAATCTGAAGTTTCACAGAAATTTACTAAAACGGCATGCTATATACGTAATTATCTTACAAAATATAGTGCAGAACTTAACTTCATAAATCATGTTAGCAGTTGAGAGGATATAGTATGCTATACTGCAGCGACTGAGTACTCATGGCGAAGTGATATAACGAGCTACAAAAACCCCCCTCCCCCTAGAAGAATCGTGTATGAAAAGCTCGCAAGCAGAATAGAGTTTATCGATGATAAACGTCAATTCTTGAGTAGCATAAAAATTTCTCCTACTTGCCATCGAAAATTTCTTCTTTTTGCCATAGAGAGCTACAAAAGCCCCCCTTCCCCTTCCCCCCCGAAGAATCTTGTGTGATAAACTCCGCGAGCAGAATAAGGTTAATCGATGATAAACGTCTGCTCTGGAGTAGCTTAAAACGTTCTCCTCCTTTAAGATGAGTTGCCAATAAGAATTCTTGCTGGCAGTGAAACAGGTTTTTCTTGTTCCGTGAACCACCAATGCCCACACACAGTGAACCAACTATTCTGTAGGCTGCAGAGTCTATGCTTACACGAGCCAAAATTATTCTGATATTCAGTTTTTAAAACGAGGCGATGCATAACAGGAGTTTGTGATGAGATCACGATACCAGGGAAGATTTTAAGATCATGTTTCAGCCACGAAGATGAGTGGGGGCAATTTCGGGCGCCGCCCCCTGAGAGTATTCAGTAGCGTATTCCGCCCCCCCTGACATTTTGATGGGCATATATATTTTCACAGTAGTATATCATAATGCATCGGAAATAAAAAATGTCTGACATATAGGATGACTATGAGGTGATTCTTGCCCGTATGTCCATGGGTATGTGCGTTGAAAGTTCCTTGAAAATGCCTTCCGTGAGATATAACTTCAGAACTA
>JAAAKM020004061.1:0-11999 GCA_010016025.2 Alatinidae sp. Z8VKAUB7J3 | reverse complement strand
ACTAGTATCTTGTAAGCCAAAGGCTGACTTGGAAAATGAAATGTATTGACCCCCGTCTACTACTTCACTACTTTCACTTTCCACTGTTCATCATCCAATCAAAATCAATCAGCACCTTCACATAAAAATAAAAGAATCTGACCATTCCATCGACTTAAAATACTCATTGTTAATCTGTTTTTAAGGAGTTATTTCCCAAACGCAAGTACAGAAAAGGAGGTCTTGCAAATGCAAGTGGGAATGAACTTTTAGCAATCAGTGAGCTGACTGTGTAAATGACCTCTTTGTAAGGGGATGGCATCAAGTAGGGGATTACATCAAGTACACCACAGACAGGTAGCCAAGCCAAATGGGGGTTCGATGAGCTATCAGGGAAGAGGGAATACAAATTTTTGATGGAGCTTAAAAATAACGATGAAGTATTTATGATTACTCATGTAAGCCACGTATGATGTTGTAAGAGAACATTATCATTGTAAGATTGGTTTACTATAACCGACGTCATAAAGGTATTGACTATATATTTAACCTGAAAAGATCTTAAACAGTATCTCAATAGGAGGCAAAATTTTATCGTGTGGGCGTGGTCCACTAATCCCCCCTTTCCACCGGGCTACCGGCCTTGTACACTACTGAGCCGGACCATGTCTTCAAACCTGGCTTTGCCACTTCATGGAGGCATTTGTGGGAGTAGGGGGTACGTTCCTTAAGCACGCTCAGCAGGAATCGTGGAGCACTGGGCTTATGGGCTCTCTACGTTTCAGAAATTTGCAAATTTGCCCCCCTGCTTTTGGCCTGCGCAACAAAGTATAATAAACTTTTGTTGATTGTTATGGGCCAATATTCTTATCTTAAGTACGAGCTATTCGTTTTCATATATTTCGTGAAATCTTTATATTTGGTATTTCTTTTCGTATTGCAATATAAAGAAAATTGTTCTACAGCCCCACAACTTTCCGGATCGTTCCGGTACCGTTGCCCTAGCCTGGTAATCTTTCAATTAAAGACCGTTGAGAAGCAGTGGAGGGGATCCCATTTTAAAACTGTCCTAGATATGTAGTAAAACCACCAAACAGGCTAAAGGGTGGTTGGGGCGTCCAAAGGCAAATAAAGCAAGCCATAAGGCCGGCGGAACTCTGTTCAATAGCATCGCCTTTCACGGATCACGGAAAGGATCTGTCATCAATAAGAACAAAATAGTGGAATATCTCTGAATATCAGTATTCAAAAGGACTGGCAATACATCCATTCCTTGCCAAAAGGCAACGCGTTCCGTAATCTGGCTGCACTATTTGATAAATAGCTTTTTAATTCTAAATGATGGAAAAAATGAATCTGAAAGCCATTTGCATCTGAAAGTTAGTTCCGTTAATTTTAATATATCAATGTCATCAACACAGATGTTCACAAACTATTGATAAATATATTTTTGTTTACCGTCAAAATTAATTTAGACCCTAAGCAGTACCGTTATAAACATTTCATTGAATATGAGCAGTAGACACGACGTTGAAACTGTGGACATTAATGGAAAAAGGGATAATGTGAGTTTAGATCACCTCCAAACTATCCTAAACTAATAAAAAAAAACCTCCAAACACGCTAGCTGGTAAATAAATGGAGGCTGGGGCGTCCAAGGGGCAGCGCGTCTCAATTTAGGCTACCGGACAGATAAGCAAGCCATTGAGTAGACGGCATACTATTCTGGAAAATTAAAGCAATGCCAGTGTTGCAAACAATCTAAAATTCTTCTGATTCTGACTTCACTATTAGAGCAGCGTGTGTTTCTACAACGATGACAACGAATGCGCTTTGATTACGATTGGGCGCTTTGTGACCGAAAGCAAGAAGTACCCGTTCTGTCCATCGGGCTTTCCACAGGATTATGAACGCCAAGTAAGGAAACTAACAAACAGACGTAGGTGGAGCATCTATAAAAAACATGTGGGGGGCTATGAGGGGAGTTAACTATGAGAGTTCGTCAAAGAAGCTTCGCTATGTAATTTGTACCAACTACAAGACCATGCTACGTAGATCAATTATGTAGGGACAGTATTCAAAGGCAAAGAATAAATCGTTCGTAATACGGAACTCAAAATACAATGTTCCGATTTAAAGTGACTTATCTAAGAGAGTTTGTTAATGAGGTTACACAGCTATCGGTAAAACACCAAAGAGGAAAGTACAATTTTGACGACATTTCGTCTTTTAACAAGACTTTGTAAGGTCTCACGTACACTGAAATATTACAAGTTTATATTAGCAAAGCTTAACCTTGTAAGGTTTCAGTGTACATGAGACCTGACAAAGTCTTACAATGAAGCAAAACGTTGTCAAAATTGTAGAATTCTTCTGTTCGGTTTACCTGTCACTTGTCGGTATTGTTTGTACCACAATATATACAGTGTCACGACATTTGTTCAAATTCCGAAGATGTTTGAATTATGCAAAGCCGATTTATTTAAACCAATAGAGCAAGGTGGTCTGTCCTGCCACCTTCAGTGGACACTAGACTTTATCATATAAATACGTAACTATAGGCCTATATCCTTATTCGATTTGAAGAGGAACATATTATCCACTGTAATGTTTTTACCATTAAACTCAGTGATCTCTAAAAAGACTGGATCGAGTATTCTATTGTTTGCTGATGTAAATAAATAAAACACGCTATATTGGTAGCAAAAATTAAAGTGACGAAGCAAGGTAAGCAGTGCTGCGCTTTTGGATGCAAGACGCAAAGGAAAAGGAAGTCTGGTGTATGTAGGAGCGGTAGTGAAAGAAGAGACACTTGACTTCCATATTAACTTTGCCGATAGTCAGTCCGCTCTTCAGTCCCAATATGGCGCTCAAACGATTTAGGATTGACCATGCACTTTGAACGATAGACACTAGATCCAGTCTTTTTATAGATCTGTGATTAAGTTGCACTGATTTTTATAAGAATAATGTTTATGGGAACATTCAGAGGTACTAAATCTTTCAAGGCATTTCTCGATCTCTTTTTATGTATTTGTGTCTCGTTTTTCAGCAGTGGCCAATTATGAGATGTATTTGGAGTTGGAGTTGGTTGTTGTTGAGGATATAGTAGATGATTGATTGATTCTGAATAATATCTTTGCTTAAATTTTCTTTTGTTTAACCATGTCTTTGTAAGGGTAATAACTTCACTTAAATTAGTTTCCTCTGATATGATATCTGATTTGAAAAAAATAAGAATTATTTACAGATATCTTCAGCCTACCAGGAAATTTCATAAGGAATTTGAATCTGTGAGTATAACAGTATTTTTTGTAAAGAGTGTAATAACTGCGTATCTGTTGGCAAGAAGAACCAGCCCAAACTTACACTACTGGCGTGGATCCGCTGACGCTCTGCCGGTTCCTTTTAGACAATACTGTAAATCAGCAACGTGTGTTGGATCTCCCGCCTCATTGCAGGCGGCCTCGTTTTAACTCTTACACTTTGTTTAGATCAATACATTCGGTTATCGATGACTGATGTTAATGATATATTGTTATAATGTATAGCCCACGCTACTTAGGAAAAATTGTTTAGATGGTTACGACTACGTGGCTTGGGAATTTTCCTTTCTTATACATTGTAATTTTCTTATTCTAATTAATTCATTCTATGTAATCTTCGTCTTGTATTTAAAGAACTGTAAAATGTAAAGTTTTTAAGATTAGATTTCGTTGACGCAAGATTAGAAAAACGAATTTACTGTGTCATGTTTGAGATTTGACAACGTGTACAATGGAATTTATACAAAAATGGTGCATTGGTAAACTCGTTTGTGTAAGAAATGAGTTCAGTGGTGATTATTCCTTTGCTTTTTTGTTTCTACAAGCGTGGAGTCTCCCATTCTGTAGAAAGGTTCTCTTTAAGACCCTTAATAAATCTGTTCCTTTTGAATCTCAACAATAGCTGTGAGTATTAGGGGCAATATATATTACGTGGGTGTTAATCTGTGATAGATCCCATCATTCTGAAAAATACATATTCGTGAGAATATACACGCATTTTCCATTCTGTATAGTTATTAGATAGAATGATGGGTCAGCTTCTGTTGTGTGTTCTAGTACCATCTTGAACTTATCTTCGACAAATTTTTAAATAGTTTCAGCCTCGTTGCCACTTTAGAACGACGCATTGCTGTTTCTCTGGTTACATTAACTGTCGTTCTGAACAGAAAATTCAACATAAGTTGAGTCTATAACCCCTGGTCTAAATGAAAGGTGAGAGAAAGCAGGATATTGGTCACCCGATAACCCTATGAAGGCGCGACTGATTACATTAAGAGGACAGCAAAACTTATAAGATGTAATAAGCTTATAAGGAACCAAAAAATCTTTCGAGGCTGGAAGCTATAAACTTTAGGTAGAACGCCAAAAAAGAAACTACAATTTTGACAACGTTTCGTCTTTTCTTTAAGACTTTGACAGGTCTTGGTACTATGAAGTACATTAACGTTGTAACCTTCAGTGTATAAAGACCTGACGAAGTCTCAAAGAAAAGACGAAACGTTGTCAAAATTGTAGTTTCCTTGAGGAGTTCTGCCTATAGTTTTTCGTTAAAGTTGTCACCATAATAATTACAAGCTGAGACCCCCAAGATCCCTGTACGCTTGGAAATTGCCTCTAATCGTTTACTCGTGACCTCTCTAAATAACCAATTTCATAGAGATATTGTTTAATTTAGATTAGCAGCTCACGAGCTTTAATTTTGACAAATGCAAATATTATTAATATCTACGCATATGCATGCAAATCTTAGTAGGAGTCGAAATGATGATTTGATTGTAAGTTGGTTTAAGCTCTTAATGGCAACAACAGATATAATTAGTTTTTATACAAAAGTCACCCTTATTTCACACCTGCATATTTTGATTTGTATAGAGGTGCTATATTTGATTATCAGCAACTGTGGAATCAGGTACAAATTTAGGGAAGAAAGAACTGACGTTTTGGGGTCTGTGTTTGAGTTTTAGGAATAAAGACAAATCTGATTAATTGCATTTGTCTGTAACTGCCAAACCCAGAATGAGTTCCTACTTCGAATTATCGCCTATCCCAACAATTAAAACCTGAAAAAAGTACCCACACTTGAACGAGAATTGAAGTATAGTACGTATGAATAAGAGAAGCAGTTTTTGCAGCGTATGTTAGAGTAACTTGCTCTCTTACATGTGTTGATGATACAGCGCATGTTCAGTTTTGCAGCTCTACCAGCAGAATCATAATCTACACCATACTCTTCAAGCGAATCTTGTCTTCCAGGGACATCGGCTCTGACGGCTGGTCCAGATTATTTTCTTATGATTCTCATTTCTTCAAAATCCTATACTTCACTATTTAACCCTACTCTACATGAAGTAGGAGCGTAATAAGCATCATTTGTTGGTTCATATTTTTTGGACTACCTGACATATGGTATGAAATAGTTTACCTTTGCTAGAGATTCTTGTGCTGCTTATATCTTCTTTTAAAAAAACTGTGTTACGCTTTACTGAAGTTTGGTTTTACCGTCTTCAAATTTTTGGTATGTTCACATGTTCATTCTATATTTCATTTCAGGTATTTGTTCTTTAATTTTTATGAACTATATGTATGTCTGTATACATATACATATACATATATATATATATATATATATATATCAAATGGGATATGAGACTAACGAAAAGTATTTTCATTTTTAGCAAGGCGTGATGGATTATGATATAAAACAAGGACAAGGGCAAGGACAGTAAACTGTACACAAAATCAGATTTTCAGAATGATGAACTTTATATAAACAGTCAACAAAAAGTTATATTTTAGAGTCTACTTGTTTTTTTGAAGTTATAATGCTCCCGATAAAATCTGTATTAAAAGTGACAATTGAATTATTTTAGTATGAATATTCTATTATATTGTCATACCTTTAAACCCACAATAAGAATGGCTAGTTAATTAAGGTTTTCAATTTCTATCAACGATGTGTCCCCGTCCCCCATAGTTCGTCGCCCCTCAAGTAGTTGCAGCTGGTTACGGGCCTAAATGATGTACTAAAAGAAGGATTTGTAGTTTAAATTTTTTCAAAAGTTGTCTACGGCCGCGTTCAGATGTAGCTCTGATGCCAAAGCAAAGGTTGATTATCCATAACCAAGTGAAGATACGGTTATCTCTGAAATTCTGTGAAGAAGAGAGAGTCGATTTTCTCTAGAAGTAACGCCCTCCAAACCACCAGCTTGTAAAAAGGCCTAGAACTGTCCAACCTTATTATCCATTTTCCTATTTATTGTACAGAGAATGGTCAGTAAAGAGTAGCCTTATGAAAGCAGAGTAAATGCATCGTAATTGCTTGCTAGCACTTTGACGGAGCGATCTACTAATAAATACCGTCGTTACTCACTAATTTGCCTCAAGCTCATACCAAAACATATGGTTAGATGTAGGTAATGGATGTTTCATACATACCCTTCCTCTGCTTTTTCCAACTCATGCCCAAAGAAAAAATTCCCAACAATTCGTCCTATCTACCTAAAGACATTTTATTCCTTACGAATCTCCAGCAAATAGGTGCTGATAAAACCAAAGTAACTAGTCATCTCCTACAGTACACGCTAATTAAGTTTACTATTTGTAGGTTTATAATGACAACAATCTTTTTATAAATTCAGGCATATCTATAGGAACACCATATTCATAATTGTCTATTATTAGAAAGAGCTTGGAAATGAAATGCAGGACACCTGTAACTCCTGAAAGCCCCGAGGTTTGTTAAGGAAAATTTGAGCGGCTAACTAAATTTACAAATACTGTTTTGTAGCATTTGTAGGTTCTTTTGCAGTATCTCCCCCCCTCCCCCCCCAGGCTCTATTTTTAGGATTTTTGTGTATTATAAGAAGGGTTTAAGCTGTTCTATGTTTGCTACGGTTCACTAAATGACTTCTCGAAGCAATTCGAAGGGAATCTCCTAATTCGGTCGACCAATGAATTGACAAAATTTTTGAAGCCGGCGCTTCCAAAGCCAGGTTTCAAAAGTAGCGGAATCACCTAAATGCTGAAATCATCGCTCTGCGATTTTAAACAAGCGCTATTTCTTGACAACCTGAATCCTTAACCTTTAAACAAATAAAAGAAAAGTGTTGTATTCTGAGATTTTAATTTCATGCTTTACTAATTTTAGGGACAAAATACAAAAGACGAGTCTAGTATTGAATAATATCTATGAGATGTTGTAGACCTAAATTGCTACCTTCAGAAAAGGTGCCTGATAACTCAGCTCAGCATAGCCGATGGCACCGCCAACGAATTACCATCAGAGGAATGTCTTCCAGGAGACAAGGCTATAGCAAAACTGCATTAATCGCACGTCTTCTCCGAGAGCAACAAACCAACACTTTGCAAAAAAACTGAATGGCAGCATCATAATTCCCGAAAATTGATCTTACCGATATCCATATTCAAGATGTACTACTACTGTCTGTTGCTAATAACATTAAATGCAATGTTAACAACGTATTACCATACACAAAAGACGGAACGAAATTAAAGCGGTTCCATAGTCTCTAAAATGAAGCAGGGGATGGGGGGGGATTCTTCAAAAGGGCGGAGGTAAAGACAGTGGACCATAACAAAAAATTACCATTTCAGGCTACACATTTTAAAATTTGAAACACTTTTAACATTGACTTACCATTGCCCTGCACGTTCTGCTATATATCTTATAAAATAATTACAAGTTACGATCTAAAAAACCAGTTATTAAAGTTATTAATGGGTTTCAAGAGAGCGGCAGATGACGCAGAAGAAGGGTTCGAAGCGTTCGATTTTGCATGAGAACCCCCGTCTTACATTGAAATCTGGTGTTGAAAACAATTAATGTGCTCATTTTCTTCTGTCATCCAATTCTAGTAAGACGTGAATATTACCTTTCAGTACTTACTCATTTATTGTGCGTGTTATAAGAAAATACCCGAAGGAGTAGACAACATTCACTACACAAGGAAATAAAATGAACTTACGTTTCCGTGGAGAACCGAAATCTCGTAATATCTCCATCCCTTTTACTATTGCATTCATCTTATGTATAACACAATCCAGCTGATCATCTGAAAGGACCGGCATGGCTGAATAAATATTTCCTAATACAACTGTTGATGCAAATTCGTATTACCAGAGCAGACTGTCGTTTATTTGCACTAAAACATTTATTTAAATTAAATAGTGACGTCAAATTAGAAGCAAACGTCATAATACTTTTGATAGGAGTCTAGAACCCAGTGGAAATGAAATCAGATTGGCCCAATTGGATGACGAAAGTTTGTTATTCTAAAGCTGAGTAACCTCTAAATAAGATACACTGAAACAAAGGAACGTTATTTAATGAAATGCGAGAAACAAGAAAGCTGGAGGAATTGGAAGTTTTGTTTTGTCTTCCTTTTTGCAGAATTTTGACTGCAGCTTCCACTGCCATACGTAAAATGGCTTATGAAATACTTTCAGGACTGCTTGAAGTCCACCGTACAGCACGTCGGCAGGAGTATGTCCAAGAATGGAGGTTGAGTGAAGGAATTAAGTCTCGAAAAAGGAGAGAACAAGCTTTCATGAAGTCAACTCCAAAACTATTGATCTACTCTACAATAAAACAACAAAACTTATCTGATACAGAACTAGTAGAGCCAAATAAATCAGACGCAGAGGGTATTCGTGAGACCTTCCTTTAGACAAGCTCAACATCAAAGTGAAAGTTAGAATAGCTAGAGTCCCTCCACTTTTTGGCCAAGTATTGTTTTTCTCAGACAAAGAGAACAAAGAAAACAATGAAAGAAGAAAGAAAAGAGGAATGCGGAGGTCCTAGTCAAATCCCTAATGACAAAAGATGAAAGTGTTTTTACTGATTATTGATTGGAATATAGAAACAAAAACTTTAATTTTGTCAGCTACCCTCTTATAACTTGCTGACCCTGCCCCTACACAGGGCTGCATCGTGTTAAGGTGAAAAAGCGTGAAAACTCATTACTAAAGATACTGAAATCGATGCTGCATATACTAATACAAAAATACTTTTCTTCGATCAAGAAAGTTGAATATTTGTTCTCAAGCCTTTTTTTCTCCTACTGGAGTGAAAAAAGACTAAACAATGCCAGCGATGAATTCTGATTTCTCAATTTGGAAAAATGACGTTTCAAAATAAATTCGCTATCTTACTAAATGAATGCTCGCTTTTTGAGAAATCGAGCAAGGAAATAGGTAAGTTAGAGTTGTTCTTTTATTTGCCACGTGCACACAAAGTTTACTGCTTACATAGTAGTTGTTTTTCCCCACTGATACCATTACAATGCTGCACAAGTTTTGATGACTGAGAAAATCTTACTTGTAGCAGTCAAAATGTAAAGATGCAACTACCGTGGTTACTTTTCATTGAAGGATAAATCTAGTTGAACTAGTTAATACTTATTAAATGTCTCCGATTTTGAAGCTTGAGAGTAGGCAAATGTTCTTAGAAAGTATCATTAAAACATTGTATGGACAGGCTTTGCTTTTAGAGATACTGATTGGGGAAGTTGCTACAAAGAATAAGGACACTTGTTGAGATTTATTTTGCAAAATTTTGCCCTTCCTTAAGTAGGCAACTTTAGTCCTAGGGTACCCTTAAACAAGCTCTATCTTTTAATTGACCGTTTCCAAAGTGTCAATCACGTCTGCAATTTACAAGCCAGGCGGAAAACGAATTCTTAATATAAGGACAAGTGCCCGGCACAGGGCGCGTGGATGAAACATAGTTACTAAGCATCATCTGATGAGCATTCCGTGTATTCTATCAGCACCGTGAATTATCCTAAATCCTATCCTAAATTACACTTCATAAAAAATGCTGGTTTAAGACAACAACATAAACAATAGAATGCATTCATAACTAACAAGAGGCATACTAAAAAAGGGAGAGGGGAGTTGAAGTTTTGTTTACGCTAAGTGAATAGGTATATTTAGATAAATAAAGACTTTCTTTGAGCAAGAGCTCGAATTCTGAGGAACCCTGAGTGGAGAAAAGTAAAGTAAGAGGCAGAGAACGGGTTAGAACAGATTTCAGCATGTAGACGAATGCTAGAAAATGGGCTAGAAAGAATGATCCGACAAACTTCCGTGAAATTGACGTATTGTCTGACCTAAATACGCTTCTGCACAGGAACGACATTTAAAGCGTACCAACTTGGGAGTTCGGTCCTTAAATTGAACAAGTTAGATACACGAAAAGCGGAGCGGAAGATGAACCGAATGTTTACTTGAGAATAAGCAGAAGAAATAAGATGTGTGCGAAGCATAAGTGAGTGCTGCCCTATAAATGGTAAAACAAAACTTCTTACATTTCGGAACTACAGAACATTTAGGGGGTCTAGAAAAGAATTTAGGAAACATTTTACTAAAACAAAAATTAATAAAACTAAGAGGAAAACCATTGTTTACAAGTGTGGCACTTAGTTTTCAAAGCTATCTATTAAAATGATGCAAACGTATTTTGGTGTTGTGAATTAAGCAAATTATAAAAAAGATCATCAACGTATCTTCTGTACAAAAGAAGGCGATTCTCCATCCACTTGGGTTCAAGATGAGCCATGAATATATTAACAAATAAAGGGCCGATGGAGGACGCCATAGCAACACCATCTACCTGTTCGTAAAGCACGTCATTAAGGAAAAAAGTGTCAATCAATTGCTTTCTCTGAACCAATCGCATGACTTAAAATCGTTTTTCGCGGGAATTTTACGAGCTATTGCAAAAGTGAGACATTCGCAGATATAAGTTACAAGGAATCGTACGGGGTAACGTGCGGTAAAACAAGATAAATCAATTTTTAAACCTCCGCTCAGCTTCGAAGTTTGTACGTTGCTACAGTTTAGCTATGCAACCAAATGCGTCCTAGTAGTGACCATTATTTAGACATTCGCAGAAGAGATTAATGTAGATTTTGAGTCTCTCAACGTTACATCTCCGCGAAGGCCACAACATCTAGTTTTTGTGCATTTGATGCCTAGAAATCAACAACTTATTGCTATGAAAAACATTTCGTCAAGTCCTTAATCGCATGAATCAAAATCTATTTGCAAAGTCACTGTTTAAAACTCAACAAGTTGTTCAGGTCTTCAAGTAACGTAGCAATTTTTAGTTTTACAGTGCACGAGACACAAGTTCAAATGTAGGAATTTCTTGTGTCCACGCATGGTCACAGCTCATTACCAGGCCACTTTCTGCTGACAGTTGTATTAAAGTCAGACATTTGTTGTGAAAGCTTTAGTTTTTTCTTGGGGGTTTTCGGAGTTGAGATCAGGAGTATTCACAGTTTTATATTATCTTAGGAATTTATGTCACGGGCAAAAATGTAGTATCTTGATTGAAGTGCCAATAAGAACCGTCTGTTTTCTTTTTACCAGTAAGTGCTGCGAAACGCAACAGAATTGTGGTTTGTTTTGACCAGGGAATTTTAATGAAGTGTACCTAGAATCTTACCTTTGTCAAACAGTTCCTGAAAGAACATGTGGAGTACGATTTACTACTTTTGGTGAAATTAAAATGGCTTGATCGCCAAATCGCGATTTGTTTAGGACAAAGCGAGAGGGTACGATTGTATTACCTAGAAAATTTTATCTTGTTAGCCATACTCGCATTATGTTTAACAAAGCTTGTATAATCTAGTTTAGTTTCTGTAAACGATCCACGTTTAATTCTGAGCATTTGTCTTTAATGGCTAATCGAGTGTGCCTGTAGGCCTGACGAGCAAAAAGTACCCCTATGGTTCAAGGTGTTTTGATAAATGACCCACCCCAACCAATATTTTCTTACATCTTGCATAAAAAGCAAGATAGTAAAAGTGATTAGGGGTCAATAACCCTTACATAACAATTAACGAATTGTACGTGAAATATGTGATCATTTTGTGACCGAGTCGCAAGATTCAATCATCCACAACACAAGGTTGTTGGTGCAGCTTTAAGCTTTACCGGCTTGTGTTT
>JAAAKM020004058.1:0-12000 GCA_010016025.2 Alatinidae sp. Z8VKAUB7J3 | reverse complement strand
TTAGTTAACGTGTATGTATCCACACAAAGAATCTCATTGTCCCCACTAAATTTGCCGGGAGAAAACAATGAGAATGTATCAGTTTAGAAATTGTAACCTTGAGTTGTGCAATTTCAGTATAAGAAATAAATGGCATTGAAGTTTAAAAAAAGTTGTTACTCTTAACGTGGTAGACATATACCATCATCGTTCCTGTATACCTTTTTGTAAGAGAGTACTGGAGTTGTATAAGAATAATGAGAATAGATTGAAGTTTAAAAATTATTACTATTATTATAATTATATGGTAAAAACATATATTAATAATCTATATCCGTTATTCCTGTAAACAGAGTAATGGATGTATTTTGATATAGGAAAGGAAAAAGATTGATAAAGTTAAAAAAATTATTATTACTGATTTACTAATTTTGAAACATTTTGTTGTGTTACATATTGACAGAGAGATGATTAAAAGATAGCGGAACTGACTGCTACATCGATACGAGGAAATTGAGAAGAACAATAACTTCCTTAATAAGTCTGAGCTTCATAGGAACAGACTCATAACTACATTTTGATGTACGAAGCATATCAGAGTTCAACCAGATGTGGGTCTAGGACAATCCGGAATGTTAGTTGTCAAGGTCTATATGATAGAGAACGCTCTCTCTCTCTCTCCTGTGTTTGTGGCTAATGAATGATGTTGGCTTCAGAGAAAACGTCCGTTTTCGCGAGAAAGCATTTTAAGGCAGCAAGCAGCAAAACTTAGTTGAAGTTTTGTTGAGAGTTCATCAAGCGTTTCTTGGCCTTTGGAAACCAATGCATTTGAATAGGATTATTCAAAGTTAGAAAAGGAAGCTGTAGTTAACGGCTGACTGACGGTGAGTCAAGCTACGGCTAATGACTTACATGCAGAGTACGAGCATCTGACTGAGGGCCAGAGCAAAGCTGAATGCTAAGACTAGAAGAGAAATTTCACCAAACAGAGGGAAGACATTGGGGTTACCGAAGTGTTGATGAATCAAATTAGTCTCAGGAAGTTACAGCGAACCGGAAGGGAGTGTCCAATGTATCTATCCTTACACCTGCCCCTAGCTACTTTCCCCGCCTTAAGGGTATTTATTTGCGGCCATGATTTTGCGAACGTGATTTGGATTTCATCCCATATGTTCCTATCATTTCCCAAGCTGATAAACTATTGATATTTTAACAAAGATATTAAGTTTGTTTAAACTTCTGGTCATGTACAAGGGCAATGTCTTAACGTACTTCCTTGATGAAACCATGATAAGAGCTTAAAAATGTCGCCTCTTTTATAAAACAGGGCAACTGTTCATGTTGTCCTACGCAATGACGATAAAAGATTCGCTGAACTCATTCGCCTAAAACCTAAGTATGCAAATCCGTAAGATTGAATTACTTCTTAACGGTTGACTACAGTCATCGTTTGGATGTAGTTAACTGATGAAAGGCTTTGGGATTAGTCTTTTTCAAAGTAGAGCTGGGTCTTAACAGAATAATAACACCCGCATTCAACCAGTTGAAAACGCGGAAGAAGTCCCATCAATAGTCTTTACTGAGGAGAGATATAGAAGCAGAGTGACCAGATTCTTCCTGTTGTATAAGGCAAATCAGGTTCACGGACGGTCGATCACCAACTGCTCATCGTATCACTAGCTGAGTTCATTCACATCGTTTGTATCTGTTTTTACGCAGAATATAAACTATCGTGTGGTATTATCATAACTTCAATCAAGAAATCCAGAAGCTTTTGCCATCAATCAAAGCTGTGGTTAGCTGATTTTCAAGAATTCTCTCCTTCTCTGCGGCATTCTTGAGAATTTTGGCCAAGTGGTTTTTAGATGAGTTACAAATAAATGTAAGGTAAGCCCATATTTTTGTTACTCCCCTTTATCTCGTTTTTAGGCATGTAATTCTTTAGCGTATAATATAGGTGAGGAAATGTGCCTGCCCTTTTATTTCTTCTGTTTACTTCAGCACGCGTAACGTGTGCTTGTTTTTCTTACTCACCATTGTATTGACAAGTAATTGTTTAAGGCTATCGATCATAGCATAGGTATATCTAAGCCACATTGTCAAGGCGAAGCTGTGCTATATTTAAGCATAGAAATCTACATTTTAGATTTAAAAGTCGCTTTCTTCACAGAGTTGCAGTGTCGTACAACAGTCCTGCCAAATCTCATTTTTAGTATCCTCTCAATCTGTTAGAATTAGCCCTAAGTGCGGAAGAAGTACTTTTCAGATTGTCCAAATAGTGCAATGATTTAACAGGTTCTGCAGACGGATCTTATAATGGTGATATTCCTCAGTCAACAAAAGTGAAAATTTAGATCACAGTGTTGTTTGCCCTCTATTTGTATCGTGTTGCAGTCGATCTAGGTCTTTGATTTAACTTCTTTCACTAAGGTGAAGAAGCTAAGGAATACGTCTACGAAAAAAGCGCGCCATCAAAGGTCGTTTGCATTGTCTACGTAGTGCGTAATTGTTCGAGGCATCAATATGCTATTAAACAAGCATTGGTATGCAAATTTGTCAGCAATCACAGGAAGACTTCTATCCACGTAGACGTCTTGAAAGCAGCTAGGCATCCTTCGCTGAAACCCCCTTCAGCACCGTAATCCCGTGGGTCATTCAAAGGAACACTTTGCTTTGCACTGTCCGCACTACTACGTAAAACTGACGTATGCCTAAGTGCACTAAGGGTGGGTTTTGCGCATTTGAGAACCTTGAACGTAGCACATATCGATCATTTGATGCAACGCATAGTGTTCGCAAAAGATGTTCATTAGACCAATAAATGAAATTTTATCCGTAAAAAAGGTTTACTTTATGGTTGAGGTATGGATAAATTGATTTTGAAATAGAAATAGTGAAATCAGAAGGAGATTGTGTGATTCTGTAGAGCGAATGGCAGAAAGATTTTTGATAGTAGTAAAATTTTAGCGGATAGTGACAAAGATATTTCTGAACGTTGAAACATCGCATTTTAGTAAGTATCAAAACGCACACGTTCGTTTATAAATATATACAACATGTTGTAATAAAATGATAATACTGTGACGAGCTCTTTCCTAAATAGATACTTTTATGAAGGAGGCGACTTGGATATCATGATAAAATGTTGCCAAAAGGAAATAGTTATCTGAAAAGATTAGAACGATGCGTGTGCTTTCATTAGGGCGTTGCAACTTAAAATCAATGCAGGGAATTGCATAACCTTTAAGCCTAAGATGGGAGTTGAGTTTACAAGACGTAAAACCAGGCTTTCTCAGAAAGAAAAGAAGTTTCCTGTTTGTCGAAAACGACGATTAGGAACAGGAAGTAGGGACTTCATCGTCTTCCGTTACGTTTTGTATCTCGTTTAACAGAAGAGTACAAACGTTACGAAATGGGCGTCTTCGCTATGTTGTAGAACTTGTCCGAGTAGAAAGTCCTCGTTAAAGTCATCCTCTTCGTTTACTTGCATCATAAGATTTGACAATGTGGTCCGATATATCTTATCTACCGTCGTCTTTTACTCATAATACTTTTTTTTTGATATTCGGGAAAACGGTTCGTGCTTCAAGTTGTTTCGATTGGTAATCTCGCACTCACTCCCCGAGCTAGTTTGGGGTTTTTGTGTCATTTTTGCCGTTTGTTGACCAGTTTTCAGCAGAATTCATTAAGCATTGTATATATATTTAAACTGATTATAGTGTTTGTTTCAGTGATGTGGCAGAAGGTAAGACATTCAGAGGAAACTAGGTAGCCAATCCTTTGCCTTGAGTTGCATGATGTATAATAACTAAACCAGATTTCCTATTGCTTGAATATCTGAAAAATCAAGAACTTTTTTGGTCGGTTGAAAGATGATACAATAGGCTACAAAAACAGCTTAGTGTGTTTGTTATCAGGGGATATTAGGTGCAACAGACGAACACACCTGTTAAATATCGTTGTGATTGTCCGAAGCTGCATGGATATAATAGCACACTTAGCGATTCCTGTGGACAGAATAGCATCGTTGGCATGAAAAAGTATCCAAATTGTAATAAATGAATCAGCTGGCTATCATTTTGTACCGTACTGGTAGAAATTCTGGTAAACAAGGAATTAAAGTCTTATTATTTCTTAATTCCACTCATCAAATTTAACTGTAATACGATTTTGATTGAGTCGACGCATTTGCGTAGTAGGAGATACGATTGTTCAGCAATAAATAGACACAGAAAGCAGATAATATACGATTTAAGCGGCATGAATAACACACGGTGGATCCTCCTCAAGCTGTTTCCTTAAATGTAATACCAATATTTTCCTTCGAGTAAACAAACTCTCTTTATTAGAGCCATGAATTCTAAGATAAGAATAAAAAGGTAAAATCTGAAATTGCGGACAACTCTCTGCTTTTAGTGTTGAGTTTCCTTCAAGAACTCGTATTGTTAGCGACTGTTATCAGCATCTACTTCGTGCACAAGTTTCCGACTTGTGCTTTGCTACTGTGGAAAACGCCAGTCCAGCGTCTTAGGATGTAGTAGTATACGGAAAATAATAGCAGAGACGAATTGGTCTATCGAGTTTGTAGTTTGTTACTGTTTGGGCTTAGTGTTGTACTAACGGCAACAGTAACGTTGCTTTCGTCTACGTTAGCACGACTTGAACTTTAGTTTGTTGCCTTTACGTGCCTTTTCTGTAAGAAAAGCGAAGTAGTTCGGATAGCGATTCTCAGTCTCATTGCACGATACTTTGTAGCTTCTAAGATGTTCATTTAAAAGATGGGAACAGTGTTTCCGCTAGAATGTGAAAGCGTAACTACGTCATCGTAGCTTGATCAATTGACAGTATGGGATGGTGCTTTGTTATAAAGTAGGAAGGTTATGTTTTTAGGTATTTAACTATACGGAGACATTTTATGCCCTGAAGTAAGTTTCGAAAAAGTCTTTTTGCAGGATAAGATTCGTCAAGTATACGATGATGTAAGGAGTTGCGCTGAACTGGATAAACAGTGAACTTCTAGAATTCTGTGAAACACGTAACATTGCTAAATTTTGCATCTTTTCACAGCTCTACCAGAATCGTAAAGCAATTGAAATTGAATGTGAAGACGAAATTGGCACTATTGGAACCAATGAGAGTTGAAGTGACCATCCTCTGCAAGGGATGGGGTTTGTTTTGGTGCTGAGAATGATAGACTGCGATGGTTGCCATTAATTACCTGCATAGCGAGTTTTGGTCTTGAATACATGCGGGAGGGAGCCTTTTCTTCCACAGAGACAACCGTTCCAAAATCGACTGAATATATAGTGATCTTCAATTTAATTTTACTTGGAATTCATACTAAACGGGTTTTGTTTGGTTAAAGCTGCCAGAGATGCTCCGTTTTTATGCTTCATACCAACCTAGCTTCCCATCGACGTACAGCACATTGTAAAATGTATATGAATTTTAATCCCCCGTCGAGCTAGCAATCAACTTACCCAATCACTAACTGTACTTTTAGAGTAGATAGCTTGGAATTTGGAAAATAGAAAGTTGCTAGACTAACCTTTAAAAGTGTTGCTAAATTTTTTATTGTTTTATTCTTTTCTACCGTATCTTTCAACTGTATGATGACTGTTTTTAAGTTTTCAATGGGCTTTTAAAAGTGATTGAACGACTTTTTGCCGTTAGAGAGGGAACTTTTTCCACGTAAGCCATTAGCTTCCATATCGGTTTTGCTTTAG
The DNA here is from genome assembly GCA_010016025.2 of Alatinidae sp. Z8VKAUB7J3. Classification (NCBI taxonomy): domain Eukaryota; kingdom Metazoa; phylum Cnidaria; class Cubozoa; order Carybdeida; family Alatinidae; species Alatinidae sp. Z8VKAUB7J3. The sequence continues at coordinate 6,295 of JAAAKM020004058.1, read as the reverse complement.
AGGTACTATGTCATTTATCAAGAATATTACTGAGTCATTCTCATGTACAAGATCTGAATTTAGTTTCCGTAGTAAAGAAAGCCCTCATTTCGTAGATGTGTCATGACCATTGTTTTCATACCGTGACCGCATCCAAACGTGGTCTAAAACAGACAAGTCTTCGTTCCCGCCATTGTTAAATTAAATGACCAGAGCGTATAATTCACAACAGACCTGACGTAAGGCCTTGATATGTTCTGAGACTCATAGAGCATTAAAATCTAGGAACTAAAGCAAGGGCTGTGTTAAAGTTTAGATCAAGGAGGAGGTTGCTAGTATCTAAGGTGAAAGCTTATGGCCCTTGGAACGATCAACGGTATGCTTTCTGATGAAAAGTATATCTTGAAGTTGCCAAACGTTAATTAGTGTGTTGTAAGTTCTGATTAATTCTGGAAGCTAGGATAATGATCATTGAAACCTAGAAACTAAAGCGGAGATTTTAATAAAGTTTATGTGCAAGGCAAGAGCATTTCTGTTTCTAGGAATAGAGTTTAGCAGTAAATTTGTGGAAGGGACATAAAGCTGCACGTTCACCGCTCACTACAGTAGTTTGTTGTCTAGCAACATAGTAGGTTTGCGCCGAAGACCCTCATAGTTAGATGACTGAGCACGAGTAGTCCGGCAGCTATGTATGACTTTCCAGTGAACTCGATAGTATCGCATATGCTGGCCAGTGAGTTTATTAACTAGCAAGATGAGAGGATTGCTTTTCGACAATAGTATGAATCTGAAGAGTCGGAACGATGAAATATTGATCGAAGTCGCTTGTTCACGTCATCGTAAAATCTTGTCAGACACTGGTCGATATAAATAAGATGGCTTGAAGCGTAAATATTCAGTGTGAATTGTATCATCATTCCGATGTTTTAAAATTGGATCGATGAAGAACCAAGGATTTAGATACTCCGATTGTGTGAAGACAGTTTTTTTGCTATTGTCGTATTTGTTGCTGCTATTAAAGTTAGAATTAGTATGCATCAGAACAGTCAGAACGTTGAAACATTGATTGAAGTCGCTTGTTCACTTCATCATAGAAACATGTCAGACACTGGTCGATACAAATAGGATGGCTTGAAATATAAATATTTATACAAATTCACTAAAAGTTTGTTAGGTTAAGTAGCGTTAAAAGTATTACAAAACCGTTTCTCATTTTCATTTTTTAAGATCCACACTCATGCACGTCTTTATTTTGGTATCACGTTGTACGCAACGTTTATAAAGCAAGCTCAGGTATGCTAAAGGACCTGCCAATTTGAAGTTCAGGCTATGCTTATGTCCAGTTATAGGTGCACCCACACGTCAGCATTATTTCTGTCCTTAGTTTTCAGAAGCAGTTGTAAAATTATCAGCAAACGTTTCGTCCAACCTGTAAACATCAAAAACATCTTTTATATAACATTTTGATATGGTCACTATTTTTCAACCATGTGATGACCAGTATTTTGGTTTAAATCCTTTCAGATAATAGAGTATCAAGCTCCGCGTTATTCACAGCATTTATGCCTAATTAGGGCGCAAAATATATACAAAAATGGGTTAAGAAATATTATTATAAAAAGACCTCCCTTTTCTTCCAGTAATATCGTACTGGACTTCGTAAGGTGTGTTGATTTGGTGCGACCTTTAGGTGCGTGATTTAGAAGTGCAAATTAATCGTTGTTAATATTTTTATCGTATAGACTACTTAAAAATTCAGCTGAACTCACAACTTAACTAAATATATCAAATTGCTTTCGTATCAGAAGACAACGAAGTGTGTACACAGGTAAAGGATTATTCTCTGCCACCTTATTTTTGTTCAGATCTCTATCAGAAATATATGAAAAGTTGGTTTGTGGTACAAAACTTGAATATTGCGTTGAGTAACGGATTCATTTTACAAAACGTTTTCGCCATACACTGATCACAGCAATCGTATGGAATGAAATTAGAAAGCTATTACGATGAATTCATCCTACTGGCTTTTTCATTTCACCCCATACGATTGCTGTGATCAGTGTATGGCGAAAACTTTTAGCAAAATGAATCCGTTACTCAACGCAATATTCAGAAATAAATCTTCGTCCTCTTCTTTTTGACGTTAGCTAAAGGCATCCTCTCATCACTTATAATATCAATTCCAGAGAAAACTTATTTGACACACCGTTCTTTAGATCATCCTAACACTTCACTAACGCATGGAAGTTGATTGGGGATAAGCGCTTCTAGAAAGAAGGAATGGAACATACTGCAGGTATGCGAAACTAGACCGTGCAAACCCGAATGGCGGATACTTCCAGTCCAGAAGCGGTCCAGTTATTGTACAAGTCAAGTAGATCATTCAACGTATTACCACGTATTAATATATCCGTGAAGAAGGGGGATATTGCATTATGAAAGAAAAAGAGGAACAGGGAAATAACCGCAGAAATCCAACTCTGCAAAATGCGGGTTATGTGTTGTACTTCTAGCAATATGAGACAGTGATCCTCCTGTTGCTTGGATCGTGTCCTGGTTGTTGAGACCAGCTCAGATTTCGAAACCGGTCATGAAACGGGATACCATATTTCGAAATAGACTATGTAAAGAGAGGGCTGTATTGTTTAAAAGATTTGGATACAAGAGTGATCCATAGCATCTAGTGGACAAAACTTTAGGTCAAACTTTGTGAGAGAGAAAGGGGAGGTTTTTGAGATTGGATTAGAATATACTGTGGTGTTGCAATATTGAGTAAAGTAATTGCTGAACAGTTTTACCCTGTTTCATCTACAGCAGCATTTTCAAGAATTGAAACCCTCTTAACCCTCATCATCTGCATCATTTAGCTATGATAATTTTTAATGAAAACATTTCTTAATGATCTTTGTATGTGCATATAGTTTATTAATTTATAAACTAAGACCTTAACCGGGAAGTATGTGTCCTATACATAGCTAATTTTGTAGAAGTGTTAAGTGTCTACACCCAACTTTGCGTTATAATTTTCTTCCCATCCCATCCGAAAGTGGACAAGACGTCCCCGATGGTCTATGCACTGAGCGAGACCATTTCAGTTTTTGTAACCGCAACTGTTTTGAAGAGAAGAAAACTTGGAATGAAACCTGCGTAATTTAGATCATAGAACTAAATTCAAAAGACTACTTCTAGTTGTCATTGCTGTATGAGAGTGCTCCTTTTGTAGAGGAGCTTAGTCAGATAAACTAGAGGTGTAGCTGCATGCAGAGGAATCTTGGAGTTTTTTACCAAAAGCACAATGATACTTTAAATGCGAGTAAGCAGGTGTGTGTTTGTTTGTTTGTGTGTGGTGTGTGTCTGTGTGTGTCTGTGTGTGGTGTATGTTTTATCACATGCCACTCCATTTTTTAAGTCGTTCCGAAGTTCACCCTTCTCCAACATACCTACAGTTGCTAGGAAAGACCAGAGAAAGTAACTGTCCCGCGTACTAGGCATCGAGATACCCGCAGTAAGTCAATAAGTACATTCTGTACACGGTTTACACATTTATAAGGCACTAATAAACATAGTTTTCCCTGTAATTGTTTTCTACATAAACACGGTAGGAAAAGCTATATCCCGACAGGAAAAGCTATATCCACGAATGAATGTAGCCAAAACGATTACACTCCGCCTGCTGTGTCGTAGAATTTGCAAAGCTGGTCCCGACTCAGTCCTTGTTCGTCTCTTATATCTTCGAACTGCACCATGCATAACTGTAACAACAAGTTGTATTATTAAGCCGTAGCTAAAGTCATCAGCAACAACACCATACTCTCTTCGTTGTGGCTTAACGAGTAAATGAAAAGACCTTCTTTACAATAAAGCCGGCCCTCACGCATAGGCGGCCGGTGCTAAAATTGAGTTTGCGTATGTGAGAAATTTAAACGAAGTCTATTGTGATTTGCATAGTTAATCCAATTAGGGCTTTAAATACGACATTAAGACATTCAAGAATAGAAGGTCGGAGCTTGAACTGGGGTCAAACCACTGCCTGAACAAACTGAAATCGAGCAGTCCCTATCAGACGCGGGGTGGTCCGTTAGAAGAGACAAATTCTTCGTGGATGGAACACCGTGAAATCTCCCATCCAGATTTCCTCGACGGCGTAATTAAGTTGGAGATAGCGTTCATTGTCTCCAGTTGACGCAAAGGGAATCAGGAGGATTTAAGCCACCGGCTTTCCCATCTTCGCGTGACAGAAAGTTACCAGTGTTTCCTAGTCACAATTATTTTACGGCACGATATGATCTTTTCATGGTCTAATATGACAAAATAAGTTAAGCCTAACTCTCACCTCATCATCCACCGTCAATCACGACGCGTTGAGTCATGAAAGAAACATAACTGCAGAACAATCAATGGAATAATTTCCACCGAGCCCTTTTCGATCTCTCGCAAACCACAATGATTTGGTACTACGCCTTGCCTTATAACGCCTTGCTATTTAAATCTTGAATATAACATGGCAAATGTCGGTTTTATTTACGCTTGGATGACAGATTTGGTTTCATCTTCCAGGGTCGTTATCAGCCTGCTATTTCCCTCTTATCTGATTACGATAGTTTCGCATATCGCTCTTCACTATAGATATACGGCTACATTAATGTAGAAAAGGATACGTCGAGTACTGAAGACAAAATGATACTTGAAACCTCTTCCCTTATAAGAATCACTGAAACACATTTCAAGAGGAATTTTTTTGAGAATTTGAGGACTTGAATTTTGAGAACCTACGTCAGTTATCGACAATGATTATGTGTACATGGTCTTAACTTACCCTTTTATGTCATATAACGTACGTGGACTACAATCAAATTATTTACGTCATTGAATTTGTATATAATTCTGTATCCAAGTATTCGTGATTATATTCCCGTATTTACACGTAATACGTTTGTATTATGTGTATGTTTTAAGATACATATTTCTTACTCCTTATATGTACGTGAATGAGGTACGTAGTTTTACTTACATCGTCCGGTATCGTTCCGTACGTGTAAGGAATCGTATCTCTGTAAAAGTTATATGTATGTAGAAGTCTGTATACATTGTTCTGTGTATCTGTATTCAATACACATAGTAGCGTGCAACCGTAGCGCTTTGAATTCCTGCGTGAAAAATAATAACTGTTTTATGCAACCATAATTTCGTACGCTTCTTCCCGTGTATCGACGTCAAGAGAAAGTAATTTTGGAAATTACGTGATCGCTGATGCATAATTTTCACCGTTTTTTAAAAATGCGATGGCGAATAATCATTTGCATTGGGTATACTCTGCCATATAGTAAGTTTTATCAGCAAATTAATCTTGGTCTGCGTTAACCCAAGCTACTGTTAGCTTTGACACTCCTAGTTGCAAAAAGCCTCTGGTTTGCCGTCTCGATAACAGCACTCTAACTTTAATGTTATGATATTGTTTTTGTTTCACTCTGTTTATTAGAGTGTCTAAAAGCACTTTTCAGGTGTCATTTGAAACTAATATTTAACTATGGAACTTCTGACTTAACTGTTAAAGTAACGTCAGAAATTTTCGCTCGCAATAATAACTGAATATGTGAAGGTTTAGTTGGCACTCGATGTTGTAGACTGTCTGTTATGACCTTACACTGTAACCTCCTGGTCACCCAGAAGAATATTTCATGCGGCTCAATTTGATTTTAAAGTATGCAAGTAACCTTTGTGTGGTCTTCTGCCTTTAGCGGGTGAACAATGAACCTCGATCATTCTCTTGAGTCCTGTGCACACCCACGTTGCGACAGGGCTTTTTGCCTGCACTCAACTGTAATTCCATGTAATAAATACTAGGCTTGCGATATATTTTGAACATGTGTACACTCTTCTGAAATATAGATTGTGGCTCTGGGTTGAAAGTACGGTCATTGTGGGATGTAAGGGCATTGGCTCAATATACGATATTCAAACTTTGTATTGTTTCATATGTTAGTTTTGAAAAGAACACTAGAGAAATAGAAAAGCATGTCAGCACCGGGGATCGAACCCGTTACGCACGCTTTTGCGGCGTGCGCTCTACAAACTGAGCTAGCATATGTTCCATATGTGTACTTTTTAAAATGCACTTCTATCCCATGAACTATAAAATTTTTGTGAAGCTGGTGATTCACTCCTAGCGCCTAGACCATGAATATCGCTCTTCCTTTTGAGTTTTCGGTGCACCCAGATTTTCCCAGGGTTACAAGGGACTATGCCATTGTACTTCAGGGAATACGCGACTAACCGGTTACAGATTGCGACTGATTGTACACTTGGTGTGTAGGTG
>JAAAKM020004057.1:0-12001 GCA_010016025.2 Alatinidae sp. Z8VKAUB7J3 | reverse complement strand
ATTGTTGGTTGGGTAACATTGAGAAATCTGTTGATATTCTGTTTGGTGCAGAAGGCCACACACAACAATGAAATGTCGGTTAAAGTGGACTTCTCAACAAGACACTGTGCTTTTGGAAACTTTCAACTGTTTGTGTCAGGTCTCCCCAGAATTGGGTGACATTATTCAGGTCTCCGCAGAAGTTCAGGTCCCCCCACTTTTTTTTCAAAATTGCAGGTCCCCCCACAAAATAAGAGATTTCAAAAAGTTAGGTCCCCCCAGAATCATGGGGGGGTTGAAACCATGGTACATACATATAACACTAAATTGTGGCTGCTCAATACCATCTCTCAAAATCTTATAGATGCAATTTCGTACTTTGAGTAGGTGACAGTGATGCGCTATAAGTCCTAGAGGCCCATGGCTCTGTATATTTGCAGGGCTGGGGCTATCAGAGTGACGGAGATGCATTCCCCTACATCTGCCTTCCACCCCCTCCCCCATTTCAGCTCCAAATTTGTGGTCCCTCCTGAGCTGAAACCCCCCTCCCCCAACTTCCTGGGGAAGAGGATGCTATGCAAGCTACATTTCAAGAGAAACTTCTCCCATTTTCAGGTGGGAGGAATTGAATTATGTTGCTGCTTTTAGGAGTGTGTTGCAGACATCCAAGGAAACTGGGTTTGAACTAGATTGTGAGATACTACCTACCTATACCAACCAATATCTAAATAATAGATCACATCATCCACCCTCAGTCTTCAACAGCATCATCACAACCCCCTTTTGGAGAGCTAGGATATCATATCAGAGCCAACCTTCCAAAAGGAAGAAGAAAAACATCTCCAAGCCATTTTTTTATGCAATGGATACAGTCTGAAAGACATCATAATGGCCTTGTGGAAAAGAAAAATACACTCTCAAGAACAGGAAACAGTGCCTTTGAAAAATGTACGCCTTCCATACATCAAAGATACCAGCAAAAGCATTAAAAGAATACTTCAACAACACAACATCCAATGTACATTTTTTACATTGTCCACCTTGTGCAAGATCTGACAAACCCAAAAGCTCTAGTCTCTGTAGAAACAAACAACATCACATTTAAGATACAGTGCAAGGATACATTGGCAAGCCAAAACATTCTTTGGGTCAGAGGGGAAATAAACACAAGAAAGCCATCAAAAAGGGAGATCAAAAGAGTCATGAGATTGTATAATATTGTTGGAAAGACGAACACAATTTTGACTGGAACAACAACCAAATTATGGACGGAAACGTCCACACAACAACTAGCAAAATCAAAGAAATCACCCACTCCTCATCACAGCCACACCAACAACATATCCTACTAACTTCCACAGATATGGCACGCAGCCCTTGGCAAGAAAACACAAGAACAGCATGGCACCATCTCACAACCTGTTTTGATCCCAGTTTCCTCAAGCCTGGAATGGGAGAAGTTTCTCTCGAAAAGTAGCTAGCAATAAGACAGACTCAAAACATGGTATATTTTGCCAGCTTTGACAGCCCACTACTGCTAATTAAGTCAACTAATAAGTTTTTTAGACCAATAATACTTTAAACATAAAGATAAAATGAGTTAAACATCCTTATAATTTAAGGATCTTAATATTTTATATATGTACTACATATATATATTATATATATTATATATAACTTTTTATAAAATTTTATACATATTAACATCAACACTGTACAGTTTTTCTACTGAGCACTGAAAACCTTTATATTTTGTGTATATATTATTATAAATTTTATAACAATTTATACATATAAATATTAAAACTCCACAGTCTTTGTACTGAGCACTGTGATTTTGAATACCAGTCATAAGATCTTTGCTACATATATTTGCTAGTCCACTATTGTGGATGCAGAAAGCCCACCTTTTAATATGTGCAATTGGCTCATCTCTAATCTCCCAGTTAAATTATTTAAAGATGAAGAGCCTTTAAAAGCATATAATCAATAACTAAGAAACTTACAAAAATACACAAAACACCTAGGTGTATATGTCATAATGGTTCACAATCAAATGCACCTAGGGGAGCAGAGGAAACATTTTTGTATCCAATCTTTGTAAAAGATTCTGTAAGGATAAGTTTGATCATATATACATTTAATCACACCCAAGATCTCATATTGTGATCTTACAGAATAATAGAGTTAAATATAAACAAGTCAGGAGTTGCGAGCATGTAGACCAGGCAGACTGTTATCCTAGTTTAAACCTAAAATTTATACAGTGGCTGATAAAAAGATGACAAAATTTTGTAACTGGATGGATGCCAGACTGATTATATCATCTGGGAAAGATCTAAATTTCTATACATTTTGAGATGCATCTTTTACATGGTTCTTCAGCAGCATATTTTGTTCTTCCTGGTAAAGACACTTCATGGAATCACGGATGGTTTTGGCTATTAGAATGTCACGTGCTTTCTAGGGATTTTGCATCAACTTATTACAGTTGTCCAACTTGATGTGGTTTGATAGCAATCACATCTTTGAAATACTGCATCTATAAAAATGGAATCTAATACACTATTCTGTATGAGCAATGGCCTGACATTTACAAGGTGATTAGTTTGTCTATCATGGATGGTGATAATTTTGAGAAAAATGAACTTGGTTTGGTTGAGAATGAATGTAGCATGGGTTTTTTCTCATCTTCCGCTTCAGAAAAATTTACACTTATGGCTTCAAATTTTGATGAAGTCCAATCTCAACATCTTAGCAAATCTTATGTTATAAAAAAGGTTTCTTTATCTTATTCCCCTTCTTCTTCTACCACTATGGTGACTGCTGCTGCTACAACCACTAGTAGTAGTACTACTACTTGAGTGTTCTGTTAATGGGTAGCTTTGGCCTCATTACACTTTTTGTTTCAAGGCTTTGAAAGTAGTAGTAATGATCATCAATTTATCCAATTTTTTTCACTGATTACACTGGTGTGATACGGAGCAAATTCTTCTGACATATAGAATACCTCCAGCAGAAACTGTTGGAAGTGATCATGGGGCTGTACAATGGAACCCAGTTCATGGTACACTGATGGAGACAGGGGACTCTTTGGTGCTGTCATAGGCGTTCTGAAGGATTACATATATCTTTTCATATTCTGTCTTGACTACACCTTTTGCATGTCTGTTGACATAACAAAAGAAAATGTTTTCACACTGTCTCCAACATGAGTCAGACTCTTTCCAGCTAAAGCCATTACTTGTGCAGATTATGCTGATGACTTTGTAATCCATTGCAGATCAGATCCAACAAGCTGGGGCGATGCTACACTACCTCAAGAAAGTTGCCAACAGCATCAGACTCTTAATGAGCAAAAGATACCAAAGTTTATTCTACTTAACCAGCATTGATGTTTTTCCTCCCTACATGGAACAAGTCCTAAAAATGTTTACCTACCTTGGTAGCAAAGGTCCTAAGAAAAACTCTACAGAGAGCAAGAAAAGTGTCAGGGTCATCAAGGCCTTGGGTAGTCTAAACAGGTTGATTATGATCTTCAAGTCAAATATCTCTAATAAGATGAAGAGCACCTACTTTGAATGGACTATTGACTCAACTATTTTGTATGGTAGTAACACCTGGACAACATTTGGTTGAAAGGCTTAAAAGAAACTAGACAAAGTATACACAAATAATATGAGCAACTCTGAATATTTCTTGGTAACAACAACCTTTAAAAGAACAACTGTATGGGGAACTTCTACAAATTTTAACATTGATAAGGTCGAAAAGAAGTAGATTTGCTAGTCACTGCTGGTAGACTAAGGATGATACCATAAGTGACATTCTTCTCTGGGCACCAAACACAGATATCCTTCAATAGGCCAACCTCCTACCTAGAACTTACACCAAGCAACTACAAGGGGGCACCCGACTTACATACAAAGATCTGCCAGATACTATGGAGAACAAAGGAAAATTGCATGAACGAGTTGAGGAGATCTGTGCCACTAGCAATCCCACATATGGTAAGGCACTTAAGACTTTCCTTTAAAAGTCTGCATATGGTCGATCTGTTCCTATTTTGTTTCTCTTGTAGCTCTTTTTCCTTCAAAGAGTCACTCTAAAATGGGTTTTATGTCTGGTGTTATCTGCAAGCCATCCTTTCTATCTGTAGTATATCGTTATCAATACACATAAGTTGCAGATAGACCTTTCTTCTCTAACTCTCAGTACATTTTGTCAGTTGTAATCTTATCTATCCAACTGATCTTTAGTTGTCTACCACAGAGCCACAGTTCACACAATCCTAATGTACTTTGCTCCCCTTTCTTTTACATACATAACACATTCCAAAATACAGTCTTCATTATTTTCTACTTTCATTCTATAGTACTTTCTCCCCCTAATTGGATGTTGTTCTGGCCATTCCTATTTTTTCTAGTTTCAGTGTTGCATCTTCGATCATTGGTTCTTGTTGGATACCAGTTTTTGTTCTTGAACTGACAGTCTTCAAAAGCTGTCAATGAATGGGTAGGTGAATACATATCTTTGACTCTTTGAACGGCACACAAAGGCAGGAGGTAGTTGATTTAAATTTATTTGTGTGGAAAATCAAACTAATAGTCTACTTTATTTCATTATTTCACATTTAAAAGCTCTCTATACATATTGCATCACTGATCCTTGGAAAATTGCAATCTGTATATAATGGAACTTGATTTAAATCATAATTTGCTGGTGCTAGTCATAACTAGAAAATATATCTGCTACATCAACAACAATATTCCACTATCACTAAATCTTTGGCACTGAACTGCAAATTTTTACAGTAGCTATACAAATGAATTTACTTTATACGTGCTTTTTTCAATGAGTTTTATGAAATTGATTGTAAAATATTAACTTCAAATTTGGAAGGGCATCAATAACAAAATTTCATTAAAAATATAAATGATGCTTTTGAAGTATTAATAGACCATGGCTTATGGTCTATTCAAAGTAGTGAAAAATATATACACAACACTCTGGTAGACTAAGTATAAACACCCTAAGTATTACCTGGAAAATTAAATGTTTGTTTACAACGTTTGCACTGATGGTTTGCTGCTTTTCATGAATGTTGCAAGTGTGCATTAACTTTTCCTACAACTGCATGCATAAACGCACATATTGATAAGTTTCAACAAAACAAAAACTTTGTCTGTAATGTCTACATTTCTTAAAACCACGTAATCTATTTCCTAGTCACAGAAATGACACATGTCACCAGTTTCAAAACGAACTTAATGCTCTAATCATCAAGGTGTGACCAACTGGCAGTACTGTTCCTTATCTATGACATGAGGATGTGAAAGCAAGTCCTCAATAGGTGGCTCAAGAAAAGCAATGTTGTCATCAAAATACTTGCACGCACATTCAGATCATAATTATTACTTTGTCGTTGACAACAACGTTACATGCAAGAAGAATGAAGCAGTGGTTGTATTGTTTCTGTAGGCCACTACTTAAGTCACAGAATGTAAATAACCACACATCCAAACTCAGTAAAAGCGGCTTCACTTCAGTAACAAACAAACATTATTCACGTTTTGGAGAATTGCCCCAGCATACAAAACGGGGAGAGCACATGGCTGCAACCGGAAATATAATGGAAGTTCCCAATCAGTTGGTAAGATGATCACAACATTGCTCTCAAATCTGAGTCAATGGAGGTAGGGGTTTTGGGTTGCTCAGAGGCTATTACATGTCTGACTCATTTCTATCAAGAATTAAACATAACATCAAATCCCTACACATTTATAACCTTTTATGTCTGTACTACTTATCAAAGAAAGGGGATTTGTATGACGCGTATTAAGTTTGCAATGTGGACTCTAATACGTAAAAACTAATCAACAAATAGAGATGACCCCGAAATACATATCCTGGTAATGTTTATCATATTCTGACTCATTTACAGACTCCACTGAAATCATCTCAAAACAGGGTCACGTCATCCTACAAGAAGTGAAGCTACTTCTGTTAACATTTTTTAATAAATTGTTTATTGGGCTATTTATGTTGTTCGTTAAAATGAGTCACATATGCTCAAGTTGAGCAAAAGGTTTGATAGTGAATTTCAACAGGAATTCAACAACCTATGCTACCGAAATTTGTACACGATCCATGCCACTTGGAGAACCCAGAGAGGTTACCAGAAAAGCGCTGATCTATTTCCCCAGTTGTGCAGTAGAAAAAGCTTTGATCTCGACATCATGCCTTACTCTGAAACTTGCTTCTCTTAGTGACCGAGTTATATTGGTACACAAATGACTCAAACTAAACGTTATACAGCACTTTAAAGCAATAATAACGAATAAAGAGACTCCTTACTAGAGTTAGGACAAATATCTGTTGTTGCAAATTATCAAAAGCTACAGCCCCTCGGCGATAAAGGTCCTGGAACAACGTCGGACAGAATCTTAATAAGGTTCCAACGTTGATCATCAACTCGGGTCAACACAGGACAAATGGCTTTAAACAAATCTAGCGTTATCTCTTGCTATATATACCAGAATCCCCCTTAAAACTATAAATATGTACTTATATTACCTTTCAAGTATCAAGCAGTGATCTAATCTAAGCCAAAAGCTGTCACACGCGCTTGGTGTTGTTATCGTATGATGAGTATGGAAGTGGAATACTTAGAACTTACGTTAGAGGCCCATCGAGTACCTATCACTGTTACTTAGACTATCATAATTATCGCACAAAGCTGAACAACTCCGTGTCATTAACATTTAATATTTAGTAGGAAGAAATAGAATACGGGGAAGCAGGAACCGTCTCGATAGCTGTCCACTAGGTCGCCGTGTTGAAATGTCATATATTGTTGTTCATGTGCGAGCATGTAGCGGGAGTGATAAACTTCGTTCTCGATACATGCTTGAATCCGGAACCGTTAGGGCAGCGCATATAAAATCATCATCTATCAGAAACAAACACAATTACCCGCCTCGATATAGCACACACGGAAATACCACACTAAATACGTAGGATAAAACTATCTTAAACAAAATAAATAACTGCATTACCGAATTCTTTATCATTGTCATCCGGCAAAGAAAGTTTGAAGCATGAGTAAAACTCTCAGTATTTCAATCTCACAACCAAATTAAGTCATTTGCTCCGTCATTCAGCTTGTCACTTATCGAGATTTTATCCAAAGGATCAGTAAAACGCGCTCAGATTTGATGTAACTAATCCAGTGATGTAAGAATTTGTTTTCGTAAAGTCTGTATCAGTGGTTTATGCTTATTACGACCTTCCGCCATGTTTCCTTGGTCTACGGTATCAATAAAGGCAACATAACACATTTAGCGAAATCTGATTGGTTAATACAGATCAGCTATGGTCCTCGGTTGGTGCAATTTGCATAATCAATTTTCGCGTGCCCGGCCGAAACCTCGAATCTGATTTCCGCTAGCCAGGAAGAGGGAACGGAGCCAAAGTGGAATATGTCTCATATTTCATTTCGGTAAAGCACGTCATCAAAAACTCATTAATGGTACACGACTGAAATCCTCCATACGGTCAGGCCTTCCTCTAAGAGGAGTTATCATTGCAAGTGAATGAGTAACGCACTCTAGTGATATTAGTAGACCATTCGCACACGACCTATTAATATACAGGCACAGATTACTCTTAAGAGATGGGAAGATCTGGGAACGTAGATTTTAGTAGGAAGTGCATAACCAGGACGCCGACCTCAATCAACAAACTTTCGCTGATTTTTCGATGTTCAATGGTTCAACTTTTTTCTCATCCTTTAGACACCGAGATATGTGAATTGCTGTACGTTCTGTCACCCATGACGTCCACCTCTCATCGGACAAAAAGGGCATATCATTTCACTACTGTATCTTTACCAGAGAAAAAAGTGAGAAAAGGACTGATTATTCCTTATTTGTTCTCAAGAAATTGAGAAGTTGGGGTGCCCCCATCGTTTGCTTCTTTATCAAACATGGGGCGTGGTTACACCAGCATTTTCGTTTATGGGAAGCATCATTTGAGAATGGGAAACACGTGCACCATCATATCTGTGCTTTATTAACGATCTCTAGTGAATCAGCATTATGATTTCGCATTAAATATCACTCCCTTCAGTACGACGGGCCTAAGGTGCTCAATTGGCTATGTTAGAGGGTATTCGAAGGAAAACGTTTATATATATCACTCCAGAATTACATAACACACCTAGGTAGGAGCGGGTAAGGGTAAAGCCTTACAATACGCGACATCGTAAGGATGCCACAGCCTTTTGATGATGAGTTGTTTCTAAATAACCTCATGTAAACTTTCAGATTCTGTTACTTATTCCTGTGATCTCAAGGTTTGTCACAAAACATTGAAAAGCATAGCTCCATGTCACGCATCATAATTTTTTCTTTTTACAATCAAGATGTGTAATTTTGTTTTAGTTTTATATTTTCCCTAAAATGTAATACTTGTAGCTTCATAAGTTTAAACTAGCGCAACGTATTGTCATACACGGCTGCTAACGACGGATGTCCATAATATACGTTAATTGTGTCGTCCTGCAGTAGAAGTATGCCACTTTGACCTAACATAGTATAGCGATAACAGATGGTGCTGTGTGCTGTGGGGCCAAGAATGCAGGGCACAAGGATAACAGCCAACGGTCCCTTTGTCCCCAGAAAAATAAATGGAGACAGTGCATGCGATCTTACGAGAGCTTTATCCCTGAAAGGGATGTTCGAAGAAAGGCGATCTAATTTGAATTCAAAGCTGAATGGTATTGTTAGCTAAGACATCAGTATATGCTTTGTGCCGCGAGAATGTGAAATTTTGATAAAATTATAAGTATAGCCACGTTGGGCTGTCTACTCCTACATGTCTGCATCAGAGACCCCTCTCCCTGGTCACAAGTTCTTTTCATAGTGCGTTTCGTAGTGAGTTCACAAAGTCAGTGATTAATCTTCGTTTACGTCAATACTTTGTTTTCCCATTGTAGAAGATAATGTCAATTTAATTTATCTTATTCTTGTACTGTATTAATAGGCTTAGTACCAGAAATTATATTTATTCAAACGAAATATTTTGCTTTCTTGGCCTTGCAGAAAAACAACAAGATCAGGTCTTTGCAGTGTCAAGGCTTCAAACCTCGTTTTCATACGATGACGTACCCATGACTGTACTGATGGCGTAATTTCCATTACAATTACGATATTGACAACATAAACAAATTCTACTTGAGATCCATAGAACAACAATCAAAAGAAAACTGCGTAATCAAAATGAGTCATACGGGACAGACTCTGGGGAAATCCCAAGATAATTTAGTCGGCAAGGACTCCACTGTGTGAACCTTTGAAATTTATAAACTGCAAGCGTGACCTTCAGAGTTACAGCTAACTTCGAATTCTGTTCTGGTAGATAGCCAGTTCATCTCTTCCCCTACCTGGATATTGTTTTTATCTAGTTTATTGTAACTTTAGGTATATTAAAACTCTTGAGAATTATCTCAAAAGAAGGATGAGCCTTGATTTTTCAGATGAAAAAGACCGCTAACATTATGCTATATGATATGATTTAGCACATCAGTGAAAATGACAAATCTTTAGATAAGTCAGTCAATGCATGTGGAAATGCTTTCCAAAGCCTTGCCAAAGTATTTGGGAGTTTTTATGGAATCGAACACTCTAGTGCTTGATGAATGGTTACTTATTTCCTATCAAATGTACCCTTGCAATTAATAAGAAGTAATGAAGAAGTTGCGAGCAACTGTAACCCGGTTCTACTGAGAGATACAAAAAGACACGAATGCAGAATACTGGCTACTTAATGGCGATGTGCTCAGAGGAGTGGGCAAGAGATTAAACCTCATTACAGAATGTCATAAAGGATTGAAAACTTTCTTGGACACTTGGTAACAACGATAGACAGGTTAGCCTTGTTTCGTTGAATTAAGGTTGCTTACTTAAAAGTGCAATAAGAGCCAAGACATTCTTGCTATTAACATTTAATAAATGGACTACAAGTATTCATTAATGATTTTTAAATGTTGTTTGTCAGGTTCATATGAGGTTTTAAGAAATTCTTATCTTTTCCGATCTTTATATTATATAGCTGCGGGTGATTGGGGTGACGGAGGAGGAAGCAGACGATAGACAAGTGTGGAGATAAAGGATCCGCTGTGACGACCCCTAAAAGGGAGAACCCGGAAGAAAAAGAAGATTTTATATAGCTGGAGATCTATGAGGCAATCATCTTGTCAGTTTGCTACATGCATCGGAAACGTAGGAGCTAAAGTGAAAATTTTACAAGACAATAGAGGCTTTCCATCATAAGTGCTTGAGAACATCATGACACTACTGTACACTGATGTGGTGTCAGATGAGGAAGCGAGAAGAATGACTAGATTGGGAATAATTGATAAGGCCTTTGAAAGAAGACTGTTACAAATGGGACATAGGCCTTATACGCAATGTGACTGGCCTTCGGGGAAGAACTTTCTTCCAAGAAGAAGTTGCACTTAAATATTCCCTCCGATTACGATGGGCAAAGAGACGACGACAATCAGAGAACACTCTAATATAAAAGATTTATATACTATATATTATATATTTTATATTAGATTTCTTATATATTTTTATATATATTTCATATTTCTATGATTAATAACGAATAGAAACGATTAACTCAACAAAAATATAACGAGTTCTTACCGATCGGGCCTTTCCATCAACCCCCTGGCTGGGACTTGAGTATCCGCTACTCAGCCGGGCGACTTCGCCTGTACCACTGATCTCTAAAAAAGACTTTTTTTTAGATCAGTGGCCTGTACTAATTCAGTTATTCGAGTTTTCCAAATTTAAATGTCAGTCCGCTGACCACTCACTGCAAGGTACTGCAGCGACACGTAGAATGGATAATGAAAGAATATCTAAAGTGGCCACAGAATAGATTTCAATGGGGCAGAAAAGAGGAAGATGGAAGCCAAAAATAATACGAAGGCGAACCTTTGTAAAATATTTTGAGGAGGAAGAAGAGACCTGGATAGCTGCCAAGAGATTAGCCTAAGACAGAAATGCTTGTAGAAGATTTGTGGCTCTATGTATAATATTGCGTGGAATGATCTAAGATACAACTCAATATTATATGGACTGTATATTTTCCTTATAAAGCTGAGTACTCAGACTTGTTCGTCTACTTATGTGACAGTGAAGAACCATTACATGCAACTGTTACGAGCACGCTTACGAATAACATAACTCTTTAAATGCTTAATGTCATTTATTGTCTCTTCCTAAATTGTACAATCTATAGATTTTCATAACCTTTTAGCCTACTTTCATTGCTTTCGCCTGACTAGTTTTGGGAACTTTTTCTTGGGAAGGGTTTTACGCCTTGTACTCCCCTTTAACAGGGGCTACGACTGTGCCCATATATATGGGACTTTTGCTGAAGCGTAGAGCATTGAAATACCGGATGCCCTTCCTGTCGTCACCAATGGCCATTCGGGGAATCGAACCCGTACTCTCTAGCACAGAAAGTAAGTGAACTATCCACTGGACCACGGCGGCGCGCGGGAACTATTAGACTATATTATAGATACAAACATATTACTCATGATAACAACTATAACAAACACAGACACCCCTGGTAAAGGAAACACCTGAAAATAGTGTAGCAACAATAAAATGAAACTGTGCTTGAATTTGTATTTAAGACACTATTTGCGGGGGTTACAGAATGACAACGGCAACATCATCATCACCATCATCATTGGATCGACCTAGGTCGGATTGCCATGACACGATCTCTCCACTGTTCCCTGTCATCCATGGCCGCGGTGAGGTTCTCCTTTGGGATGTTGGAGTCTTCCGACAATTGATCTATGTATGTCTTGAAAGTTCTGCCCCTTGGTCTGATTCCGTGCGAGGGTTCCCAGAGAAGAGGCTTGTGGGCTACCTCCTCTTTGTTTCGCCAACAGTGCCCGCTGAACTTCGTTCTTTGTTCCTTGATGACATCAGTT
>JAAAKM020004056.1:0-12002 GCA_010016025.2 Alatinidae sp. Z8VKAUB7J3 | reverse complement strand
AGAGTTTTGTGTTCGTGTCTTCTTCTATACAAACATTTTCGCCAACATCTGATGTTATTTGATGAAATTCATGTCATACAAAAAGGAAAAATAATGTGGCTACATTAGTGAAAAGTCATCAATAGGACTCAATGGGTATGTAAGACGTAACTATGTCGTAGAGTACTTTGCTTGGCATCTTTTTTTCCATCCACTCTGTTGAGTTTCTCTGTTTGTTTTGCACAAATATTGTATGCTGTGATAGTGCGGCTCTTTCACTCTCATTCAATGCCTGTGGCAATTTGTATGAGAAAACATGGTCAATCTTTGTTTTCATTGGTCAAATGTAAAACTCGATGATGGTATTTTTATCTTCCGTACATGTGATATCCTCTGCCAAGTTACTGGGAAGGCCATCGTCAATATGTTGATGTTAGCGGAATAGATTGAACTGAAGTGAAGTTAACAGATTGTTTTCTTTGTTCTCCTCTTTCAGTATTAATAAAGGTTGCGCCTACAAATAGAACCATATTGTTTAAGTTCAGGAAAACAGAGTCTTGACAACTGCAAATTAACTAGTCTAAAAAGGATCCAATTCATTGGTATGACTGCAATAAAACAATAAGGAGATTGTATAGTTTGAAAAGGACCCTAAATTGTACATGGATGGTTGGGCAGCCTTCAAAGAATCTGTTAGCACCTCTGAGTTTGTGAATGTTTACCCTTTGATGTAACTAAATTTCAAGTAATATAATAAGAAGGTAGACCTTCCACATTTCGTTAGTTTTTGCTTGAAGGTGTTCCTTAAACGGAGAGGATTTCAGCCAATCAAATATTTCTGAATATTTGTGCAAAAGTCCAAAAGGCTTTACGATTTATCGCTTTACTGTGCATCTGAGGGACGCCAAACTTTTCATGGTAAGAATCATAACAAAACAAAGCAGTCCGCAGGAAGAGGTCCATGGTGTTATGCCTTCCCATTACAAGACCTTGACCTTCAAATAATCCCTTAAGATTTAACCCAAGGGATATTATAAAGTGCAGATGTACAAATACCAAAAAAGCCTCAAATTAGTAGTCTCTCGATCAAAGACTCCTGATGAGCAGTGGGGCGAGACATTGAAACTACCCTAAATAAATAGGAAAAACAATAAAACAATCTAACTAATAAATAAAGGGCAACTGGGAAGTTCAACGCCCCTCAATTTTGGCTACCGGGCATAGAAGAAAGCCATGAGGCAGACCCAACTGCCCAGCAGGACCGCCTCTCACGAATTATTGAGAGCATCTGTCATTAATAAGAACAGATACTACATCCATTCCTTGCCAAAAGGCCGAGAAGCGAACAGGTATCCGCACGATTGAGGAGGATTGAGAGTTTTGATAATTTAATAGTGACATCAATGAAAACAGGACATCCACAGCTTCGATGCTACTGTCGTTGAACACACATAGATGATCAATCATATTAAAGTTAATAGGAGGCACTTAATTCAGTTTAAAGCTTTTAAAGATATTATGGTATATGGCCTTGACTAACTAAGCCATGGAAATCAAATTATTTTATCACTAATATTTAATTGTAGAGTATGTTAACATCAGAGGTCACCCAGCTCAGTTGGTAGAGCACACGCCGCGAAAGAGTGGGACACGTGCTCGATCCCAAGTGGTGACATATTTTCTGTTTCTCTAGTGTTCTTTTCAAAAACTGATATTTAAGTTATAATATTTCGATATACATGAAAATTTGGTTTAGTATGAATCAGTTTGAAGTAAAGAGTGAATTAAGTAGAGAACAGCTTCTATCGCTTCATCGGTGAAACAAAAGTTCGAAGTGTGATAGTTTTGCCTTTTATATATGAATCGACTTTTTAATGTCATTCTGACTAGAGCAATTACTAAAGTGTCTTCTTAAATACCCCTCGAGAAGCACCTCGAAAACAGATAAGCTTCTACAATTTTGTTTGGAAAGATCTTGAAGGGCCACTACGTCGAAATAAAAAAAAAAGTCGCAGCAACAGGTGTCCGAACGACCGCCGAGATCCCAGATAACGAGGAAAACTTACAAGAGATGAGACTGAAGTTCGACTCATGGGATTATTTGAGCAAATAATTAGCATGAAGCTGAATGAACTGTACAGGAAAATATCGTGTTTAAATAAGGGTTCTAAATTTTTAACTGTAGACTACTAAAGTGATGACGTCACAAAAAAACATTTTCGAGGAATCGCAATTATAACTATATCACAGTGTTAACCCTGCAACCAAATGTCCGTACACAAAATATCGCGTTCAAATCTCATATCAGCTGCGAGAAACGGCTGTTTGGATTTGGAACAGGCCTTAAGGAAACATTGTTAATTTTGCTCAGTTCAAAAATTATGAACTGGGTTCATATAACAAGGTTTTGATAAGGATGACTTTAAGTTTGAAAGGGCGTTTCTCATTTATTACTCAAGGTATGGCTCTTAAATTTGGTCAGGGTTTCTATCTCAACAAGAAGAAAGAAACGAGTCAAAAATATTATCAAATTTCTGATATTCATTAAATCGTGACGTCACACTTTAGTACTCTATTGACGTAATGCTAAGCTGCCAAGGCAATCACAAAAACACTTAAACGTTAACGCTATCAAGCCGCGCTGAAACGCCTACGTCATTGATTACTGTCACGAGTCACAGGGAGCAGAGATGCGTCACGACAGATGCATTCGTGATTTTGAAGGGAAAGGAAAGCAACTGAAGTCGTTTCTCAGTTACAATAAGTTTGTTTATAACTAACTCGATTGTTACGGGGCTTACTTTAAGTAGAAGGTTTTCTAGATTTTGAGAATCAGTTTTAAAAAATAGCTTTCAACTATATATTTCCACTTAGAGGAAACAAAAGCAACGTCAAAACTTAACGGACCTCTTGTCATCCTTCTTTGTCATAAAAGGATGTTTTATGTGATCACGCATCATGTTTGAGAAAACTTTTCTCTGATTACTGTATTTTAAAGTGAGCGTTAGTAACAATATGTAATACTTTTGAAATCTGCACGAAATAAATTGACAGAATTAAGCAGCATGTTTCATCGTTTACTCGATAACCATCAGCTGCTAAAAGGAAACAACCACCTCGTGTTTTAAAGACCAAAAACACTGCTAAGAAACGTGATCTGCTACAGGAAAGCACTTTCTTGAAAATCCAGACTGTGCCAAACAGTATACGGGTGAATCCCTCTGTATCATAGGCGAGGCCAGGTCTGGAGTAAGTGCATAAAAGAAAGAAAATCTTTGCTATGTAGACAACAACACGGTCAACAAAGAGTCCTATCTTGTTTGCCAGTGGTAAGCTAAACAACGTTGGAGAAAGATGAGATGATGTATATTGATCCTCTTGTTTAGTTTTGGCATTTTAACGTTAGCAAAACAATGCAAAATGCTATTAGCTGTCGGCCCCTCTCAATGTAAATTGGACTCCAACTATACCCCTTGTCTCAATTTTACCCCATGGAAAGTCTCAACTACCCCCTAAGGGGCTCCCTGTTGAGAAACACTGTATTAAAAGGCCCCTTTTAAGGAAATGAAAGAGAGAGAATTAAAGGACAAAAAGTGATGAGGACTGTTGTAGTTCACAAAAAGCACTCACAAGTTGATACGGAATGTGAGCAAAAATCTATCGTTGAAACAAGAACAATATAATAGTGCTTTTGATAAACTCAGAGAAAAGGAAACCTTTTAATGTCTTTACACTTTACATTTGTTTATATTTTGTATTCTCTGGAGAAACAAGTCAGTTTTAAATGCCATCATTGTGTCTCCATTCTGAACAACAGAATTTGTTTCCATGTACTAAGAGCAAGACAAAAATAAACATATTCAAATATCAGGCAATTCAACTCTACGGATGTCACTAATGTAACTCCAATGGCTTTTAAAAGAAGGCTACCTCCGGAAAGATGGGCAAGGCCATCAATCCTATAACAGGTATGCCCCAGAAATAATCATAAATAATATATATGGCGTTAATATAATATCTGATTAGTCCCATCATTTGCTTTATAGAATGTCAGCATAAAACCGAAATTTAAAAACAGTCAATTATATTTAACGTGAGAGAACCCTAAGTTTACTTGAAACATCTGTTAATGTACATTTTAATGTCTTACTCGACGTATTGATCTTCCCAATGGAAGGAAAGGGTAAAATAATTCTCTTGGATCTTCATGTTGTTTCTTCGCAGACAAGATATACTTACATTGAGTCGCATACTGGTAACATTAAAGGTAGGGTTGGTGTATTGGTATTGTGTTTATTTCGTTATTTAAAAAGGCAGTAATGTCAAAGCGTGGTTGATACTAAGAGCTTACTACTATTGCGTTAAGCTGAGCTAGCATACTTGCAGCAAGCTTTTAGGCTCATTAATATAGAGGCATTGGCAACAACTCCCTCTTCGATTCTCGTGGGGACAGAAGATCCCCTCTTCATTCAATGAACTCTTAGGTATGATTTTATTTCTTTGTACTATTAGTAGCATCGTCGACGACCATACAGACAGCAATACTAGTTGTTGACTCATTGTTGGGTAGCAATTTTAGTTATGCAGACATTGGTAATCTTTTTCTTGCCTCAACAATTTGCTTCTGTAACAGAATGGTGTGCTTCCAGAATTTGTTTGGCCTGTTGATAGCGACTGGAGGCATAGCTCCCTTATGTTTCTAAAGTTTTCACGAGTAAGGAGCCAACTTTCGTCAATATAACGTAATAAAAATGACTCAACAACTCTTTGAGATTAAGTATCATCTGATTTGGACTTTAGTGGTAACATATTTTCCATTTGTTTAATGTCTTCTCTTAAAAACTAACTACCAAAGAAACAAATGGATCTAAAACCTTGTAACTGCTACAACAAACCAACTCAACTCAAAAGTCGTACAAAACCATTGAAGAATAACTAGCATTACTATCAAATGATTAAAGTCACTATCCTTGGGAACTATGGCCTAGATTTACATCCGATCAGTATACTATGACAATTATATATATTATAATTATATATATATATATTCAATAATACATTTTAGCATTTGATACATTATTTATTTCTCTAAATAAACAGAATTAAATTATAATCATCAATGGGATATTTCAGATAAATTATAGTAAACACGTGTGACATGAACGATAATATTTATACAATGTAACCATATACTTTAAAAGCATTGAAGTAAATCAATGCCGTAATAGACAAATCTTTAAGAGATACAATTGAGGTCAGAATGGTCGATGATTTTGCATCTCTCCACCAGTATCCCTTTGATCATTTTTAAAATAGTCGTTTCGGATTGCTACATAATGGGATCCAATAATATGCTAAGAAAAGTACAGGCGCAAAAAACTTACAGCATCGAAAGTGTCTGTCATGTGACCACTGTGGTAATACATTTTTATCCTCTGATTCGAAACAAATTACCAACTTTTTTGGCTAGCATGGTAACTTGCAATGACATCAAATCTCAGATGACCTGAAACGTACCAGTAAAGCATGAATAAAGCTTAGTGTCAACAGGTATGGATAGTAATAATTTTTCGGCGTCTTCTTTTCTATCATTCAAAACACGAATAAGGACGATGAATTTTCCTTACCTAATAACTCAGTGGCACAAGCAATTTTACTATTCACTTTTAAAGGAATGCTGTCAGTCAGTGCCGGTCACGATCGTCTTCCGTAAACTTGAACTTTCCTCTGGTACATGAGTAGAAAGCAACAGTGTTAAAGCAATAGAATCTCTATTTTCTTTGTCTTAATTACCCATTTCCCTCTATCCACTATAATTTGTATTTCTTATCCCCAAACTCATTCAAAATATATACGAGAGCTAGAGACTAGAGCAACAGGACTAGAGCAACAGGACTAGAACAACGGGACTAGAATAACATGACCAGAGCAATAGGACTAGAGCAATAGGACTAGAGCAACAGGACTGGAACAACAGGAGTAGAACAACAGGACCGGACCAACAGGAGTAGAACAACAGGACTAGAACAATAGGACTAGAGCAACAGGAGTAGAACAACAGGACTGGAGCAACGGGACTAGAACAACATGACTAGAGCAACATGACTAGAGCAACAGGACTAGAGCAACAGGACTAGAGCAACAGGACTGGAACAACAGGACTAGAACAACAGGACTAGAGCAACAGAACTAGAGTAACAGGGCTAGGGCAACAGGACTAGAACAAAAGGACTAAAACGACAATTATGAAAGCTAGGGGCCTTATTCTGGATAAGGGCTCGTCTGTAGTTGGTGCGGCAAGGCATGCAATATACTATTGACTACTACTTATGTTTGTGCGACTCAATACTGCGCAAATATTCAAAGGAAAACCAAAGATTTACAACAAACAAAATCTTGAAGCGAGTTTATAAGAGAGAAAACGTTGCAAGAAAAGTGGAAAGGCTTGTACCTCCCTGGATTTTGCGTTTTTACGGCCCTGATGTACTTTAGGAATATATTTTGGCTACAAGAATACTTTCTTGAGAATATATTGGCAAAGTTTATTGTATTCTTATTAAATACGTATTCAACGATCGTATAGCATTTCGATTTCTTCACTTATTTCAGCAGCGAAGGAGCAATTTGTACTGACCATCTTTACGTACATAAATTGAAAAATCTATGCACCACTCTAATTACTGGACGTTGAAATTCTAGAATCAGTATAATTATGATGAAGATTACAACCCCACTGTAAATGCTCTATCTGATCCGTACAAGATGTGTTACTTAAGTTATTTAGTCAGCATCAAGCTACTGTACAACGTGTGTATACTATGCTATGCTTGAGGAAGAACACAAGTTGTACATTCGGCATACAAGCATAGGCGTTGATCAGCATTGAAATGTGGGGAGGGGAAGATTCCACCTTCGGTATTTTGTGTATTCTGTGACTCATTTCAAAGAGATTCAAAACATTCTTGTTACTTCCTAAGGACAGGCTGTACGACCTGTTGCATATTGCCATCTATCACAGCCTACTTTCCCCTGGGAATAAGACAAAAACGTTTTTAATTTTGCCTCTATTACAGTGTATTTCATCTTAAAATGCAGTGTTAATATTCATATGTATTGAGCTTACGGCCACCTATTTTAATCTTTTACCTCCAAAACGTTTACGTTTTGTAAACATAGCGCAAAGAAATAAACAAAAAAGAAACAAAGAAGCAAAGCACGCTACCCCACTGACAAACTAAATATGAACCAACCCCTAAAAGAAATATTACCAAAACGCTCCCTAATGTATAGAAATTCTACACAAGAACAACTCAGAACTGATAATAGGCAAAAAACGAAAAAAATTACGATGGCAAGAAAGACAAAACCAGAAAAAGTAAGCAATAACAACATAACGTAAACCTCGCTTTAAACAACGAACACAACATTATGAGAGCACATGTATTGTTTTACCAAAGAATGCACCAAGAAGACAAATAATCATAAAATAAATCTACCTGGATTAATACAATCATTTTGACAATTAACATTTTGCGCTAGAGAATTTGGTTACGGTTTAACCATAACATTCTGTACCTAGGACTCATTCATCTTTATTGGTTTATTAACTGTTTGGCTGTCGTTTAATTGCCACGTATTATAAACGTGAATAGAGTACTAAAGTGTGACGTCACAATTTTGTGAATATCAAATGTTTGATAATATTTTGCACTTTGTGTATTCTTCTTGTTGATGTAGATAACCTGTCTAAATTTGAGAACGATATCTTGAACAATGGTAAAGATGCGCACGTTCAAACTTTGAATCATTCCCATAAAAACCTTGTTATTTGAACCCAGTTCGTAATTTCATGAACTGAGCAAAGTTAACGGTGTTTCCTTAAGGACTTTTTGCATATTTAAGCAGCCGTTTCAAACAGCGATATCTTGGAAAAGATTTACGAAGCAGGGTATTCAACAAGTCTGAGAAATGCTCTGACACATTTCAAAACTCTAGGACAGAAGATCATGAACTAGGGGGTGCTATTTTACCTTGAAGTCCACTTCTAGAGAATGCTAAGCATACCAAGCTTCCCTCCTGGCTACGGTACTGCTAGAAAGCAACGTTCTAATCTACATTTGCAGACATCTTATACAATCCTGTTTACTGACTTATGGATCACTATTTGGCGTTGTAGCCCTTGGCAAGAAGCTCGCCATTACAACATTAATTTCGAGTTCATATTTCCTTGATAATGTTTATCTTTGAAATTATTGATTGTAAAACATTCTATCCCAGGGGGGCAATTTAGATGAGCTACTCACGTGTTCGAATGGATAAACATCGTGCTTCGGTCTAACTCAATTACGTGTTGACGTCATAATATGAACTGAAGATTCAAATGGCATTGATAGAGTTCCAAATACTATGTCAGGAATTTCAGTTTCATTCAATTTGTAATTGGCAACAGATTTTATGGAATGGCGATGGACCTAAACTGACTGATAGAAAACGGTATCTGTAACATTATTTGTTAGTTTGGATATAAAGTATGACACAAATTGATATTATTCTGATGTGTTTCTTTTGTTATGATAAACGTACCAAAAATCTAAAGAGAATTTCTAACAACAAGCGCAGTAGATATGTTCGTGTTACTACACGTTTCTATGGTTAATTTGACAGGTATGTACTGGAATACAGCAATATATTGATAAAGCCAAAAGAATTAGATAGTACTTAAAAAAGAGGGTAAAACTACGCACCTGATGTGCAAAACAATTTCTTTTCTATTCTCGGTGTACACAATGACAAAGCGTCAAACATAGATGATTTGATACTTTTGTTTTTGTTTAGAAACATGACTCAATTCAGCAAACTTCTGTCGATAAGTGTTAAACATTCTCCATGAAGATAAAATGGAATTCCAAACAATAATATAGTAAGGAAGATTGAATGTAACCCCATCCTGGACTATATGATACAAGATGATAGACTAAATTATGCGAACGTTAACGACCTGCTAAGGAATAGCATCGAACATCACACGACTTAGTAAACAAAGAAATAAGTTTCATTTTAAGTAGGACAATATCGTAGAAAAGGATATATTTACCATCCCTTACCAATCTTATCACGATTACTTCTATCTTAAATTTACATTATACATAAGTATGCTTGATAAGAGACAGTGGAAGATTATTTATAGCCATGAATAACATGTATTCGTTTTGCAGGTCAAAGCTTAAGTCATGCTCCTGTTGTATTACATTCCAGCCTAATGTAACTATTAAATGATACGTCAGAAGTCATGAATATCAGCCCACAATCGTTGAAGACATCTTCTGATGATTAAGTTGTTCTAGAGTTGTAACAATAGAGACAGTTAAGTCCCCCATTAATTAAATATTGTTTTTATGTGTCCTATCAGTAAATCCGTAATTTTGGCGGCCTTGCTCAATCTCGGACACCTTAGAAAGGACGCGGGGCAGAGGAATTCATAGCCTTTAAGACAAGTGAGGGTATTGTATTGTATGTATGCAAACATCTAGAATAACCTAAAAAAGTGCGTAACAGAAAATCCATCGACTACAACAGTTGGTATACAGTGCCGAGGCACAGCGGTTTTTAACTATGCAGCATTTAATTAAAACTCATGATGTGACATAACAGAATTTTAATATAATAGGTACATAAGAGGTATAATCAAGTATATCACAGCTATTGCAAAATTAAGCATCCCTTAAAGTATTTAGACATTTATATCGAATATCCAAATGCAGAGAAATTGGATTCTCAAATATAATACGTTTGACGCTATATTACAATCTCTCTTTCCCATGTCTCTTTGCTAAAAGCCTTTAGTATATCTGTGCCAGAAAACATCTGGGAAATATTAGAAGGCTTAAAATTAAGAAAAGGGATGACTTTAACCGGTATTTAAACGTCTATTCTATAAAAAACTGTGTGATATGTTTGCCTGTTCCTAACATTATTTCTGCTGCAGCTTTTCTCTATTCACATTAATCATGTTCTTGAAAGTTGATAGGTTTACAACTTGGAAGTAAATAATTAATTGGATTGTTATCATACTTGAATACTAGGTGCAGACAGAGCCAGTTAAACTTAGACATTTTAAACAATTACATGGCTATACTAGTATGTCACAATAAATCATGGTTTAATTTATCTTTGCAAAATGTGTTGGCAGCCGGTGCTAAGTTTGTCATGGCCAAGCCATTACTGTTTCTTTAAGGAGGGTAAGCTTTCTTAGTGTTCCTTTTCTTCAAATGGCCGCATTTACCTTGATTTTATCCTTTGCAAAATATGTTTGCATTTATGTAATCTTGGAAAACATTGTATTGTATGAAGAACATCACCTACTGTACAATTAATTCACTTGATTTCGATTCTTATGCAAACCTTAACCCTATTCTGCTTTGGAAGAGTATCTTTGGAGCTGACCTAACGAAGGTTTGTCTGCCATTTACAGATTACATTCTGCAGTTGAAATTCTCTAACTTTTACTCTTATTCTGTCTTTCACCAGATAAATGTTATTTTGTTCGTAAAAATCCGTAATGATTTTATCAATGGTACCCTCTCCGAATATGAGCACTCCAAAATGATCGCATCCCGTTGAAGCAAATGTTAGTTAAATGCCCAAGTTACGTCGTCCCATCCTCGTCGCCAATTTATGACGTCATGAGGATTGCACAAAAGAAAATATTCATGAATTTAGGTTAAATTCTTCTACTCCGACACTCAAATCAAACTCAACTACCTACAGCGCTTCTGAGTATAGATAACTCGAATGTTACATGATACTGCGGAATTTGGTTTTCATTCTCAGACATTTTACTAAACTGCAGTATGATAACAACATAATTGTGAAGGACAAACATAATAAAATTCTAGAAAGAGCACCACCGTCCTTTAATAACACTTTTTGTGTCAATTAATGACTACTACTGCAGACTGGTAAGACGTGCGGTAACACAAACCTGCAACAATAAATCAGTGATGAGTTTAAGTATCCAGTCTAATAAGTGTATTCCACGTATAAGAGTGCCCCTAAAACTAAAAAGCTGCTAAAGCGATCACCTGGTATCTACAGCATGTGAATGCAAACTTTCATACCATTGTTTGATTTTCCCTACAATCAAAGAGCTCGTGCCATTGTCATTCTTTTTGTCACTAGGACATACTTAAACATCTAAATTTGTCAATACTGATCTCATCCCCTACGATGTGACCACTTCCTCAGCACTGTATCATGAAGCATGGTTGACCTTACTACTTTTTTACCACTTTCTCCCAATACACCTCGAGAATCTTTGTTTTCCTTTGTTAATCAACCAAGCCCTTGCACTATGAGACTGAGATAGCTCATCAGATTCATAGAACGTGAACTCAGTCCCTTACACTAACGGTCTGCAACATTTCTCTTCCCGATAGCCCCTTCCGTATAAAGAATATTGCTTTTAAACCCCTAGGCAAATCTAAACATCATTCAAAATGCACTAGTACACGTGATAAGCATATACGTTTACATAGGAACCACACCTGTAATTTTACCCCTATTCATTTATGTTTCTTTTGTTTAAAATGATGTCCTAAATACACATTAATTACCATTAAATCATTCTAGTTCTTAATAGGTTACGGATCCTGCCATTCGTTGATCTCAGGTTACTGACCCCTGCTCTACATTACCGCTTCTCTTGTCTTAACATGCTCCTCCTCAATATAATTACAAAAGACCTCGACACGGATAGATGCACAAAGCAAGGACGCTGACAAGGATGTATTATTGCATTACATCTGTAAGCTGTGAAAATGCTGTAATACCCGACTAAAAAAGCAAACAAAAAACCTCACCGTTAATTATTTATTGGCGAGAAAGTAGAAGTTAGCCTGCAAAGAAGATGCTAACAGCTAGTAAATATTGCTATATCAGGTCATATCGATTAAGACCCTGTTTACACAGATACGGATCCAAACTGGTACGGATCTAAATGGATCTGATCCCATATAAACACCCAA
>JAAAKM020004055.1:0-12002 GCA_010016025.2 Alatinidae sp. Z8VKAUB7J3 | reverse complement strand
CACTTCACATAATGAGTTAATAAAATTCCTTATGTTTCTCAGCCCTTAGCGTTTCTAGGTGTGTTTCAAAACGTACAGTGATGAAGTAACTGCAATCATTACGAGCCTCATTAATGGGAATCAACTTTTTCCCAGATCTCAGGAATATTTTTAGTATGACATTCTTTCAACATAAAAACCAGACTAACCAAGATTTTTCTGTTCCAATTACCGTACGCAGACTTCACGAGTTTCCTGGTGTGCTTTATTTCCCCCTTGTAGTCGACTAATTTAACTGTTTTTGCTATTGAAGAGGGTGAAAGACCGACTAGAAAAGAGAGAAGACATAGAAGAACATAAAGAGGACGAAAAAAGAAGCTACGGGTCCAAAAAGCAAGGGATTAAAAAATGGCATCCAGGGGAGTAAATTGTAAAGTAAGAAGAGTAAAAACAAGGGAAAGGACACAGAAGAAAATGAAACAAGAAGGTTGCTGATTGCAGGGACGTGAGGGCAGTGATACCCATCATCCTTTATCTCGAACAATCTATTAACAGTTCAATCTGCATAAATAGTAATTATAACGCCGACCTCATCGGTGAATGGATCAATTTCAAGAGATGTTCAGTGATACTTAACAACGGCATTGATACTCGATGGGAAAGTGTAACATGCATTTTTTTCATATAACAAACATCAGCATAAATAACGAAAGGCTCAAATCATGCAGAAATTAGGTAACTATAATGAACATGGGCACGCTTAATTTTGCAGAAAAGGTCGATGTTAGTTCACCTATTACACATTGTAAAAAAAGGAAGTTGTCGTGTTCATAAAATATCAAAATTCAAAACAGAAAACAGGGAAGGCTTAGATAGAGAAAGGATATGGCTTTAAACTTTATTGAAGTATTAAAACGTAAAGGCCTACAACACTTGTTTTTTTACGATCTTTGAAGAAACACTTGCGGTTCGGTTTGACGAAACATTAAGAAACAAGCAGACGAAAAGCAAACAAGCGTTTAATATAATAAAAAACGAGCAATCCTACTGGGATTCAGTTCGAAGTCAGCACCATTTCTTGGTACGCGCACTGATATTATAAAGCAAAATCTGGTCATCTCACTTTGTCAGATCCGCTACATGTAACGGAGAAGTCATTTTTACCGTTAACAGGTCTACTTCCTTCAGCAGAGCGTTGGAACGGAAAGAAAAATACAATTTAAGATGAGAGAGATCGTAACTACAAGTGTTATCTAGAAATTTTGTTATTTTCCTTGCTTCTCGGAAACACAAAATTAATGAGAAATTGTTAATATTAACGATACAGCATTCATATTTAAAATACAAATCTAACCACAAATGTAACCACAACCACAATATTAATTTGAAAGTACAAAAGTTTTGAATGTCTTCGTCCATATACCGTCTGACAGCGAATAGGCACTGACGACGCCGTCAAGCAAAACAGTCTCTTAGGATTGATATTTTCTTAAACGTCCCCTATGGTTTTCGTCTCATATAGTGCCCAATCCCTATTGTTCATTTAGCAAGTTCAAGAAATCCTGTCTTCTGAATTGCTTTAATCAATGTTTTCCTAAGTTTTTCAATGATTATTCACCACTGAAATCGTAATACGATCCTTGCTTCAAGCAGAACACCTACAGAAGACCACTATAGAACTGCTCCTCTATGCGTCGTTGTTGGCGTGGTAAAGCTTGGTCCATTTTCCTGAAACAGAATGAAAAAATACTCGGTGGTTAAACCTCAGTTTGACTGTAGGTATGGCATGCTCATACGTACGGCAACAAAAATAAAATCTAAAAACAAAATTTTGACCTAACCTTATAACACTTTGACTTTTTCTAAACTAATCTTTCCAGATCTTGACTTTATCGTGGCTATCTATAATGAGCAGTACTAAGGCAAATGATATAAATACAGATGATGAGGTCAATATGCCGTGCATTGTTATACAAAATCATTATTCTCAACGTTTTCCTTCTAACAAAGATGAGAAGCGTCGAAAGGCTTTCATAAGTGAAGGAACCAAAAATGTGTCATGGATAGCATTGGTATCTTGTAGCTGAACAACGCCTACTGTACTTGGTATCAAAAGCTTTTCTGGTAACGTGTAACTGAGAATGAAGTAGAACAAAGTCATGGTCTTAACATCAATGTATCATTTGTAGTGATTTTCTCTGCAGAATAAAGGAGTCGATGGCAAACCAAGCAAAAATTGTGGTAAAATTCACCGATTTCTAACAAAAGCCCAATTTTTACCTTCATTATTGTTGGCTGTATTTTGCGCGCTTCACGTCAAAGTCAACTTGTGACAATATTGTAGCTTTACTGACTTATGGTGGCAGTATGAATTAAGGGAAATAAGTCCCTAAACAAGCCCAGTCTTAAATATGTCTTGCTGAGGACTTTCTCAATATAGTAAAAAAATCATGAAGTTAATCTGATACAATCTTATACAGAAAGGCGCAGTATAGAAACAATATAGAGATAATATAGAGGCAATATTTCAATGAAGTTCTTCCACCAAAGACTGTCACTACATTTTTATCACAGCAGCCGAGTAGACATAACCATATCAGGATCATGGTTAGAATGAATTATACAATGGTAGGAAGTTCGTTTATTTTCAACAGGGTATTTCGCAACATTTGCGTATCATTAAGACTCTTTGCTACGGGGTTCTTAGACATTTAACCCCGTCTTTTACCATATACCGTGACCTTCAAACCTCAGTTGAAGAAGCCTCTGTGTTTGGTTAGCACGTACTCATCATGCTTATTTTGATTCCCGTGTAGTTGTACGTCATCCGTGGGCTGGAAGATATCCATTAACGTTTATTCTATCCCCTCTCATTTCTTTCTCTTTTCCCCTTGGTACTATTGCTTTCCTTCACCTTCATTCTGGATATTTCGTTTCATAGATTATTACTGAGTATTTGTATGACTAGAAGCTACTGCATCAACCCCTGGTACAAATATTCACCTGTTGACATAGAACATATTGATGAGAGTGGAATCTTTAACAGGTATCGGGCCTGCCGATCACAAATAGTGGACCATTTTCAAATTCGTTAATTGTTTCTTCATTACACAAATAATAACAAGTGGGTTCTCGGCTCAGAGCGATATCATATCCTAATCGTACAGTAGGTTCCAAGATGATGCTTGTGCTACAGTACAATGATAGTGCCTCCCAAGCATGGTACTTCCACACACTCTTCGTCTTTTACCGTGTAATGAGTTCCTGGTGCTGAGCAGTAAACTGTTTTATCTATTTTATATATCATACACGTTGTAGAAGCCTTCATTCAAGAAGAATCAACCTTTAATACGTGGCCATTGAAGAAGATTTAATGCTGTATACATAGACGTGAAGATCTCCAATCACGGTTCAAAGCCGCAAAGTGTCTCTGATCATGCTACTACTTCACGAACACCATGAATATCATTTACCCTTTCTGTTACTGGCTGTTTGCCAATCGCAACCTATCCACCAATCCGTCATTATTTTTCCGTTACAAACCATACAATCCATGTATGTATATGTTTTAAACTTACCATAAACAAACATTTTAAGGAGGAGAACATTGCATCGCAACATTAGATCAAATCAAAAAGTGTCAAAGTTAAAGGTGGCAAAAGTTGGTGTGATAAAAGTACCACCATGAAAAGCGTGCCTGGTTAATTAAAAACATTAAAAATAATCCCCTCGACCTCGTGAGATCCTGCGTGGCATATGTTGTCATAAGTAGACTTGCAAATGCCGAAAAGGAAACGCCAGTCATAGAATAAACTTTTGCACTTTATCAGTTGGACATATGAGGTAACTACATTTATACTATTGGAACATGCGACGAAAAGCACTTCTATCAACAGTCAAGTTGTAAAATACACACTTTACCGATCTGGTCTGTGTTTCAGTGTACTCTGACGTGCGAGGAGGCGTGCGAATGCAATTTCACCCCTTTCCCTTAGAGGCACGGGAGATGTTTCTCACGATCATACAATTAACAATTCTTAACTTTATATAAAGAAAAACTATGTGGGTAATCACTCCATTTATCCCACCTCAAATGCTTCCTGCATTCAATACTGACAAAGGGAGCTTTTACATCACCATAAAGGAAATTACAAAAAGAAGTCAAAAAAGTTATAATTAACGTGCATGATACCCAATCCAACTCTCCACAAAGAGTATTTGTGAAGAAAATGTACCAAACGTTACAATGGATATCACGTACCGTTTTTACAATAGCCACAACCGTGAACTATTGGAGTACTGTAACCTGAGTACTACAGCCCAACTAGGAAGCTGTGTTGCAATGACGACTATGATGATGATGATGATGATAATGATGATGAAGATGGTGATGATGATGATGATGATGATGATGATGATGATGATGATGATGATGATAGTGATGATGATAGTGATGATGATGATGATGATGATGATGATGATGATGATGATGATGATGGTAGTAGTGGTGGTGGTGGTGGTTGTGATTATGATCATAACGAGACTTATTGTAGAAAATAATTAGATTTAGA
The DNA here is from genome assembly GCA_010016025.2 of Alatinidae sp. Z8VKAUB7J3. Classification (NCBI taxonomy): domain Eukaryota; kingdom Metazoa; phylum Cnidaria; class Cubozoa; order Carybdeida; family Alatinidae; species Alatinidae sp. Z8VKAUB7J3. The sequence goes on along the minus strand of JAAAKM020004055.1, from coordinate 7,452 downwards.
CCATTGCATAACTATCTAGATATCAAAACGATTTATCTCTAGGCAAAATTTGTGGGTACGTGACGATTAATGGTAGAATGATTTTTGCCCCATATAGCGCTATCAAAGAATCTATGCTTTGTTGGTTACTCCAATTTGTCGTGGTTGAAGACATCAGTGTACCAAATGTGAGCTGATTGTTTACTTCTGTGAAACACACGCTACAAACAATGATATTGCTTTCCCCATTGATCCTTTCTGTTTTTAAAGAATGGAGCTGAAAGAGATTAAAAATTTATGGCGACCTACACAGTGGCTACGTCTTGAACGCCCTGTATTTACATTCGTTGTTGTCCGCAAAACTGAGACGCTAAACTGTAAACAATCCCTCTTTTGAATGGATGGTTATTCGAAATGAACGTAAAACCACTTCAAGCTACTGAATAGTCATGCCAAGGCAATCATAACAAGGCTGATCTAGTGTAGAATACAACTCACTTGCGTCGTACGATCGTCAGCTTAAACGTTTATGTTATGGTTGGCTATGATGTCTGTTGTATGAGCCAAGATTGATTGATACCTTGAAAAGCTGCTGAGACATTTTGAGCAATGACGTCTGCTTGTTTAATTTCGTGTATTCTTGCGGAAGAGTGCCGCTATGTATTTCTTTGTGTGTGTGTGTGTGTGTGTGTGTGTGTGTGTGTGTGTTGTGTGTGTTGTGTTGTGTTGTGTTGTGTTGTGTTTTGTGTGTGTGTGTGTTTGTATCTTGTGTTGTGATGTGTTGTGTGTGTGTGTTTGTGTCTGTGTGTGAGTGCGTTCGTGTTTATGTGTAGGTACGTGCGTGTCGCTGAAAAAGGATTGTACATTTAGAAACGTATCATTGTTAAACGGCACCTGAGATGTTACTTCTACACCGATATGATGAACTCGTTTCTTATGGGTATCTTCTGCCATTCATCAGCCTTCTTATTTCCCCTCAGTGTTTGTAAGTTCAGATGATTTGTTTCTGTTCCACATTTTAAATTTAATACGGACGAAATGCTCCAAACAAGACTGGACATTCTTTTCCACAAGGTCTGCCGCAATGCCCTACCTTCTTTGAGCTTTGTTTTACTAACAGCGACAGAAGTGCTGTTTGAATGAATGGAGAGGGAACTGGATCCCATCTCTGCTAAAAGTTCCTTCTAAGCTCGAAATGTAGCATGGTAAATTCGTGCTACGTGGAAAACACAGAAATACATCAAATGCATAGGGGACTGAAGTATTTATTGTAGCAAATTCTCAGTACAATCGTGTTGTTTGTAACCATCGTAGCCTGCCCTGCCTAACAGTAAATACCTTGAAAATTTTAATAGTGCTTTTGACAATGCGTATTTTGTTAGTGAAATGTGTTCAACTGTGAAGATACTGGAAGTCGACTCTGACTTCAATCGGTCCTCCAAACAGTGAAATAAACTTATGTTCCATTAGCTCTATCGTCACATTGCTCCTTGTGCTTTTAACGTAACACTCGTTTACAAATCATCATCAGCCAGCTTCAGTACTATTTCAAACGTGAAAATTAAGCAAATCGGGAACTGACCTATGTCGCTTTTATATCATGTGCTCCTCGTTTCTCGGTCTACCATAACATGGTTTGTGGACTGATTTTCAAGCGGAGAGTGAAAAATGTTTTATCACGTACTCGTCCAATGAAAGTTATCGCCCATTAGCCAATACGTGCGTTTGTTGTCATTATTTGCCCATCTTTGTGCATGGCCATTCACGCATCTACCCTTGAGATGAGGTAGGTTTGTAAAACGTATTTTCTAGCTACGAGAACTGTTATCCCCAACGTGACGACCTGGCTACTTTTTAAGCAAATTACAAGGCCACGCATCCATTAAGCGTGTTTACTATATTCCATATGTATCACGCGTTGCAAGTGATGCCTCCCAAATGAATCTTTCTAGTACCACTAGATGCAACGGTTTTCTTTTACAGGAGTTGCCATGCCCTGTTGGTAAAGAAAACGTCGACGATGCTCGTGGTACGGACAGGAGAGGAAATGATGAAGAGTTGAAGATTGCTTGGCGATATCAACACTTAACCCAAAGCAAGGTAAGTGGCTTCTTATTGACAGACATTATCTCTCTGAGATTTGAATCCATAGAACTTTAAAGGATCATCCATCTGTATAGTGTAATGTATAATTATTTCCTAAAACAGTCATGTTTGAATATTCTCGTATGACTTGCGTCGACTGGTACTACGTTGAAAACCCTAACCCCAAAATTTTTCCGACCCTCAACGGCACCCCCAGACCCTCAAAGGCAGCCGCTTTGATAAACCCTGTTGTAAAATGATCAAATGGTCTGTTCGAAAATTAATTCATCTTAATAAGAATGTTCTGCCGTTTTGCAGGGTATGTTTCCATCCATCTGCCATTTTAAAGAGTATGTTTCCATGCATGCACCATTTTGTAGGTTTCCATTCTTTCTCGATGCTCTATCCATTTACGTTGTTAATGGGTTTTCATTTATTATTGTTGTTTCATGTAGAAACCTGAGTCGAATATACCTAGTGACTCGTTTGGGCATTACTACGATCTGACAAAGGCTATGCCAGGGAATATGTTGAGTGCAGCTTCGATTATTGAATACCATCATGATTATAATGCAGCGGGAAATGAAGCAGGGTATGGCTCACAATTTGAAATAATTATCATGATTGAATGCCACAGTTTCCTTTACTCGCAGTTGAACGGTTCATGTTGACAAGCAATCCCCTCCTCCATACAATTTCTGTTTATGGGGTTTGCCTCAGTCAACGCCACCGTCAACCATGCTTTGGTATTGCAAGGGAACGGTGCTAGTTAACATTGCTGTCGTTTACCATCAGTCTTTTAAAACATCATGTTTGGTACAGCTACATGGCATAGAAATGTTCAGCCATATTTGTTGAGGGTTGTGAGTGGGTAATATGTCTTTTGCAGACCCATGCAGGATTGTAGGTGAGTACAAAACGGTGCGCAGTTGACATCCATTATACGTTTGTTCCGCAGTATGAGAAATCTACTTAGCAAAGCGTTTAGGAGCTGAGTCAATCCTGTAGAATCTCTGTATATTGACGTAAGATTCTGAAGAGTTGCAACCAAAAAGCTGTAACTTAATCATGTTTATTTAAAGGAATATTTAGGATTTAAACCACCAATAACTTATTTTAACTATTTTTGTGCACTATTACATGATGAAGCAGTTACTAGATTTTTCAGTGGTGAAGTTACGAAGTGACTTCTGAAAGAAAGAAGATTCCAATGTGCCAATGCCCAGTTTTATTATGTGTGTTGCTGGTTTCCAAAATATCTTGAGTCCTGTTATCAAGAGTACAACGTCGATGAAAGAAAGAGGTGCAGCAACCTTGTCTTCTTGATCTGTGATAATCTCTCTGTGATAAACAAGACCATGAAGCGAGGATTGAATCTTGCTGAAAGATTTTATTCTGACTTCGTGAAGACGAAAAAAATGGAAGTATTGGCCCAAACAGAACACTTGCGTATGCTATCAAGGCTTAAACACGAAAGGTTACTCAGTTTTTAACTGCTGAAACCTGTACCTGAAAAATAGGCATGTGAAAATATCTGCAGGCTCACGGTGTAAAGATTGTATATGACGTTGTTTGTAAAAATTAATGTTTACAATATCGGGTGTTTGACATGATCTGGTATAATCTAGTGGCATATACTTTCCGACTGTTTCTTGGCATCCCCTTGATTTAATCGTCATTGTTTTAATCTATTTCCATGGTTAGGTTTGATATCGGGTAAAAATGGGGTTAACACAGATAAAGAATGATAGAATTCTATTATTAGAAACAGCTGTTTCTTAGAGGAGGAAATTTCTTAGCTACAGCAACAAGCTAAAAGGAGACGGAGAGCAGGAATAAGGAAGATAGACAAGATCAGAACACATTGATAAGTTAATTGAACCGAAACCTCTACTTGCTTTCACGAGAAAATGAAGGAAAGATACGTATGATAAAGGCTACTGTGATCCTACCTCCATCTTTGATTCTTTAAAACCACTTTTAGTTGTTGCCTTGACACCTGCTTTGATGTCATCAAATCTCTCTCTAGATTGTTTACGCACACGTTGAAGATATCGTAGAAAGGATATGCCATGTTTTTTGTGCTGAAGGAGAAAGCAGCCTTGTTGAGCCGTCCAGTTTATACAGGTTTAGCTTGGGGAGAATTAACATTGTAAAATTCTAGGTTGGCGGGGGGGGTTGCGTGGGGGTTGGGGGACTTTACAATGCTGAATGAATGAATGAATGAATGAATGAATGCATGAACGAATGAATGAATGAATGATTGAGTATGCATGACTTTTACCTTTTGTCTCATTTAGGGAGGAGATTGACTCTGAAGCATCCACTATTTCGTATCAAAACCTTCTTGAATATTTAGATATGGAAATTAAGAAAAGGGGTTTTGAAGTGACAGATCCAAAGGTGAGTACTAATTGTGAACAGACCTCTTATTATCTTGTCATCTTTTTAAACATCGAATAGATGTAATTTTACTTATATGTAGACCCCCTTAATTGTTTGTAATAAATTGCATGCTAGTATAAATACAAATCGTACACAGTACCCCATTGACTTTCCATGATACTTGGTCTCCCGAAGAAATACATGATTTACTGTTTTGCTTCGGCTTTACCACTGATGAATGGTACGTTTTCTACTCTCATATGCAACTACATGATAAATGCTTCCTACAGTTCTTTGTTTATCAGATGTATAGTGTTGATCTGATTGAGGTTGTAAAGTATACAATTAAACACATAAAAAAATATGCTTACGTATAACTATGATTGAATTTCGTCATAAAAACGAAGACGTTTTTACCCTGTGTGGTGTATGTGGTAAACCTTTGGTAGTGAGTGTGGTAAAGCTTGGGTGGTGTACGTGGTAGATGTTGGGTGGTGTACGTGGTAAACCTTGAGTGGTGCACGTGGTAAACATTGGGTGGTGCACGTGGTAAATCTCAAGTAGTGTGAGTGGTAAATGTTGGGTGGTGTACGTGGTAAACCTTGAGTGTTGTAAGTGGGACCACTGTCCAAGCTCTAACTGATAAACATATTTTAGTGAATCGTTGTTCCTTTTTGCTAAGTGTGCATATTAAATTGGTATTACTTGCGTTTTATGTATTTACATCTAATAGTGTAATTCTATTCTTCGTTTAGGTTGAGAAGAACATTTTACGTGTGGCATTGCATTCCCTTGGATCGCCGTTGTGGTCATCAACTGTCCAAAGTGACACTGCAAATTCTGATCCATGTCTCCTCAGATTTTTGGTTACGCTCAAAGCACTGACGAGATCTGCATTAGCAACCTGTTTGGTCACAATACCTGCACATCTCTACCAGGTAATTCAGGCCCCTTTGTTGAGCAAATTATAGGATAATTATTTAAATGTCTTGGATCACCACTCTTCTCATCTTTCCCCTACTTGCGGATCTGTCTGATTTGATTATTACCCTTCCTTACGCCTTTATATGAGATACCCGTTACTGATAGCCCAAAAAGAGACAGAGGTACGGTGCCCTTTTAGAACACGTCATTGTGATGAAGGCAACGGTTTACCAAGGCTGTGGCCAAGCGCGAAAGGATTTGGGAATATACTCATCCTTTAAATATTTGTCCCCCAAATGTTGTTTAAGTACCTTTCCGATTAATATTTATTTCCAGCCAATACCTTAATGATGTCGGCTATGGTAAACCAATCGTTCAGTATCAAGATTCTCTTACATTATCATATATGGCACACAATAATAATAATAATAATTGATAGTTAATTATAATTTTTAATTTTCATGAAATTACCGTCTGATAGCTCATCCTCCCACCCCCTGGTTGGCTTTCCTGTATACGGAGCTGCATTTCACACCCTCAAAGGTCGTCAGTAATCTAAACATAAAAGTAACCACGAAGAACTCAACTAGCATGTGCGCAGACTGTCTTAGCTTGCAAGCGTAGTCTGCTCATCTTTGGTGATATTCATGTGTAGCATCTTACTGACTCTGCCTTCCGTTCGCATCGAAATCATTAGGTTTGCAATTATTCGTCGCCAGTGTCTTCTGTTTAAAGCTTCTTGTGCTCAGATGGAATACTTCATACCGGTACAGTCTCCAACATCAGTCGCCCGTTTCCTTTTAGGTCTTCCCCTCATCCTTCGATATTTTGTCCTTCCCTCTGTTATTGTCTTCTCTAATCTATTCTATTTCACCATTTGTCAAAAATATTTTTCTTTCCTTTTCTTGATGTTTTCTTTCAACCATCCTCCCTTCTCTTTCACTCTTTCTAAACCCCTACTGTTGATAACGTATGATTTGTAAACGGACTCTAGAATGCTGTTGTTTGTGCTAAACTACGTCAACATTTTTATCTGGACTCAAGCGACAACTGAACTCACCTCCTCATTCATAACAAATCAATCACTCTCAGATGACAAATCTCATTCTTGCATCTGTTGCTCTGATATTTGACTTTGTACGAAATGGCGCCTTTTGTCTTTTCTGAGCTATACGCAACCCTATGGCAACTGATGATTCTATAGTAACTGGGTCTGCTAATGCGGAATGATTCTTGTACAGAAGGATAACATTTTGTAGTCATTAGCAATCAAATATTTGTAATGTCTCATAGTACAGAGTTTAGTACAGAGTTATTGTATCTAGGAATGACACTCTGCATGAAAGTTGATACCCCAAAAGAACAATTGGCTTATTGAAAGAATCTTCACAAGTGCAGGTGCATCGAATCTTATCAAATGATAATGAAATCAGATGGAGGCTTGTTTGTCGCTGCCTATTGCTTAAATGCTTTAACACTTCTGACCGATTATTTCTTAACAAGGACACAAGCAGATGCGGTAGAAAGTGCTTTATAATTAATTGTCGCATTCGTTTCTATACAGATTGTGTAGACAGTGACAAATCAAAATGTGGGATGATCAAATCCATTGATCACAAGTGACCTCTCTTCAGAGTCCCTATTAAATAGACTTTTCAAATCCTCTCTTCCCGATTATACTTTGTAACTTTCAATGGGCTTTGGATAATGTGACGGGCCGGATGGCAGTCCTTCGTTGGTCTAATTAAGCGACTAGAGAAACAGAGTATGTTAACGTAGGAAGTCGCCTAGCTCAGTTGGTAGAACCCACGCCGCGATAGCCTGGGTCTCAGGTTCGATCCCCGATAGTGACGTATTTTCTATTTCTTTACTGTTTTTTTCAAAACTGACATTTAAAATCCTCTCTTTTCGATGATACTTTCTAATTTCGATGGGCGCTGGACAGTATGACGAGCCGGATGGCAGTTCTTCCTTGGTCAAGTCACGTGATGCAGAGAGGCTAGTCTCCAAGTGCGTTGGGCTGGATGTCGATGTCCACCGGTGGATGAATGGGAGCTGATGTGGCAACTAGAGAAATAG
>JAAAKM020004054.1:0-12002 GCA_010016025.2 Alatinidae sp. Z8VKAUB7J3 | reverse complement strand
TTGTTTACAGTCCAATGTATGCTGTAATTAACAGTTCTAGTTTTCAAGTCCCAGATGTGTTTTGAAAGTTCTGTTTCCGTCTCATAGCGTCGGTTGTTAAAGGATTTAATGTGATTTCTGTACCTGTCTTTGAAAGTCCCCCCCACGATACCTATGTAGAGTTTGTCATTGTCGCCGTTGTCCGTTTTTACCGTAGCTTGGTAGATATATATATAATGAATTTGTATATAATGGCATGCTAAGTGTAGCAAGCAGAACCAGTGAGCTATGCTACCATGCAGGATGGGAAGAGAAAATACATCCTTATGTATTCTCTTTACTTAGTCAACTTTTGTCCAGCCAAAATAAGTGCAGTATTTTTGCTGCTATGCAATAAGTGCAGAAACTCTTCTGTATCTAAAGATGGAGCTTATTTGTTATCTCTTGAATCCCAGTAGCAATAATGTTCCCTTCCAATGTGATAAGTAAGGCAGTGAATCTAAGTTAGAACTGAGAAACTGTTTAAATGAGGAAATGAATATGACACAATATTGATTGGAATGACAGACTTTTCTTTAGATATGGATAGCATTCAATGCCTTTAATACTGACAGTAATTTGAATAAATGTTTGATGTGGCTTCCTGAACAAAACTAAGAATTGAATTCCCTTTGTTTTTGGATTTACAAAGAGTATTACATTGGGGGTTTGAAGAGAAGCTTTGTGTTGTTATCACATACAAATAGACTTGATTTTTTAATAGTTTGTACAAATGTTGCCTTATTTTTAGTGTTTTAGTGATAAGACAAAAGCTTTGTCAGCTGGAGGCACTTCTTCTGTTGCCCAGCCATTGTATAGTATTAAAATTAGGCAGCCGTACCACATTGTTTGTAGTGCATCTGTTTCCCCTGAAGTAAGAATTCAAAACAGTTGTGACTTTGTTTGCATAGGAAACTCAAGGGAATAGATAATAATTTTAGAATGTTTCTAGCTATAAACGTTTAGAGAGGATTGGTAACACTATTTGAGAACACAACATATGAACATGTTTGTGATAAATTTTTATCATGTTCTCTGAAAGACTGGATATAGATAATACTATTTTATTGCTAGTTATAAGTTTGTTGATCATTTCTTTCTCATTGGGGTATTAATACCTTGAATGGTGTAAAAGTGAGTGAACGAAAACAGACTGTTGCACTCAAGTTGACCTCAGTAAGGGATTATTTTCTTGTAATATTATTTTGTGAAACATATTGATAAACACATCTTCATACATACATTTTGACTGTTTAGATATATTTTCCTGGAGTACTCGAATCCCATGGATGCAGCCCATGCAGCCAAGACAGCTGATGGGTACAAACTAGATAAAAACCACATATTTGCAGTTAATGCTTTTTCAGATTTTTATAAATTTGGTGGGGTATCTGAAGAGTGGAGCCCACCAGAGAAGAAGCTGTATGAAGATAAGGTCAGTACCAACCTATACTTTTTCATTAAACTACAAAATATCACACCGTTATTGATTGATTGTTCAATGATACTTCATTCTCATTTTCCACAGCAGGTTTTGAGCTACCTTTCAGCACTGTTGCTGCCCCAATTTTATATTGTGCTTATGTATAAGCAGTCACAACCAGGAATGCATGGAATACACAATTTCACTGAATACTGAGCTTCACATCACATGTAGTCAAGCCATGAAATCTCAGTTTGTCTGCGCTCAAGAAGAACAGTTTCAGTCTCTCACAATTTAGGTACAATTCATAGTAGCTCAGTTTTGTGTATCCCAGGTCCAAGATACTTTTTACAGGAAGTAGAAATCACATTGCCACAAAACCAGAAGTGTCTCATGTCAATTGAAGAATCCTTAGCTTTAAGTACTAGTTTGCAAGGCAATTAATTTTCTTCCGATGTATATATCTTTTCATATTTCAAAAACATATAATTTCTCTCTATTTCCACTTTAGTGCTCATTTTTCATCTCTGTTCCACAGTTTAATTGTATAACTGCCCAAGGCTCATTTTAATCTTTCCTACTATTTTAAGAAATTTATCCAAAATACTCATTCATCCTTCTAATTTAACCCACTCCAATGATTAAGTTGCAGAGAACTCATAATGCTAGAACAATAAAGTAGTTCCTTGTAACGTATAATGTGTGTTCTCATAGGGAACATGCGTTCTTGTGGATTTTATGCACAATCATTGGTCTTACTGGTGTTTTTTGCAGTTAACGCAGTGATGTGTGACAACTGATTAGTTGATAATTTTGTGCAGAAAAAGATTAGTTAAGTACTTAAGTACTTAATGGGAAGTTGCAACAGAAAGGCAAGCAGCATCCCCAAAGTAAAACCGTATCATGCAGTATTTCAAAAGTTTACCTGTACTTCTTTTCTTTCATACTTCATCGGTGAACTGACCAGCCCACTTTTCAAAAAATACTGAATTACCTAGGACTTGGAATTTTTTTCATTGCAGATTTTTTGATTTTCCAGAAGAGTTTTTGGCTGTTAGGTTTTGACCATCTTGATAATTGATGATGCACTGTACTCAATGTTTATTGCATCCCCAGTGACTACTGTTCATTTTCTCACATTTATATTTCAAAAAAAATCAAATCCATTTATGCCTGTAGCTCATTATTGTTGTGGCACTTGGGATAGGACAAACTTGGGCATGTATGTTTGTGCACATATCGTGAAGAGCCTCTCCTGTGTTATTCTGTGTAAAAGAGGAATAAAACCTCTAAAAATAGATTTGTCTATTTGGTTGTAGCCCTTTCTCATCTAACAAGAATATAGCCTCTTTGGATACCCTATATTCAGCATTGTATAAACATAACTTGATTTTAAGTAATTGGACAATTTTGTGATAAATTGGTGGTTTAACATAAATATCTTATCCTTGCAGGGAAACTTGAAGAGCTGGCTCCTGGATGCAGATGGCAATGATCAATATGCTATAATTCATGCTGGTGGTGATCAAGTAGCTGTTTTGTGGAATACACAAAGGACTCCAGTTTTAGTTCGGGAAAGAGCAAATTGGACAGACACTTACGTCAGATGGTCACACCAGGGAACATATTTGGCTACATTTCATCAACGTGGTATAGCCCTATGGGGAGGATCAGATTTTGTGAGAATACAGCGTTATTCTCACAATGCCGTGCAGCTCATAGATTTTTCACCATGTGAAAGGTAAGTTGTGGTTGAATATTTAACAAGTATATATTGTTTGTTGTGCAAAAGCAAGAGAGAAAGCAAATCAGGGCCAATGATGCATATGTAGGTAGATGGTAGTGTAGTTGATCATAAGAAAGATAGAGAGAATTTGATATCAGACTGTCCGTGGTATGGAGTTCGGGGAGCACAGTGTCAGTAGAAATACATGTTAAGTTCACAGAGGTAGTTAATCGGGGTTTATTTTTTCTCAAATTTCAAATATCACCCAGAAGTGATTGTCATACTTGACTAAGCTTGACTGAAGAGAAGAGTGTGTGAAATTTGGAGCCGTGAGAAAGGTTTGTGTGACCTTTACTCGAGAGTATTGATTGTAAGCTTTGATAATTTGTAAGAAAAATTATGTTAGCATATCAGAGATAGAATGTTAAGCAAGAGATTAGAGTTTTTATGTAATATTCACTTGACACTGTAAACTATCATTCACGGCCAGGAGCAGAATAAGTAAAAATCTGTTTTTCATCACTTTGGAGTAATCAAGACATTTCACAGAGCAAGGCCATCCTTCTCACTTGATTTGTTATTTATTTATTTAAGTAATAAAGGTTATTTTTGTTCTGTTATTAGCCGTACAGCCCATACGATGGATTTGATTCTCAGATGTTAGTCACTATGGAAGTTCCCCTGCATCAGAATAGGAAGAGTATTAAGTGAAAATGTAGAACGAAATGTAGATTATCTTTATAGGTTAACTGGACTTTTGTACTGGACGGACTATTCGTTAGATTTAAGAGTTTTCGATGGAAATAGAAATATATTGACATTATTGTTTGTCAAGGGAAGCACTAAGCAGCTCACTAAAGCAAGTACGAATTTTCAGGTCGTGTCGTCAATGTGAAGTTTTCTATCTATTATTAACGGTTTTTTGGTATGGAGGTATTATAATTTTAATGTTGTAAAATGTTGATTTTATTTTAGATATCTAGTTACGTATAGTCCAGCACCTGATAATCCAGATGATCCGCAGGTAAACGTTGTTGTTGTTTACATCTATCTTCAATGTATATCTTCAATGAGCTAGTTATAAGACCAATTCAAACTTATCAACATGCATGAGTGTAGTTAACGTTTACGGAGTGTAAATGAGTCAAGGATGACAATATATTACAATAATTGAAGTTAGAACATTTCCCTTCATCTACATGACTTTGTAATTTTGTAACTATCGGTGGACTATCCCCATTGGCAAGTGTAAATCACACTGTTACACATTTTGAAAGTGTAATAGTTCAGGCTAGCAGTTAGTGTTTCTGGAGCCTGCACTCTTTTGTTAGAAACGTCCGTTGCTTTCGTTTAGTTTATCATTAGGAGTCTATTTATTAAAACATTCTTGCATTCTGCATCGTTCCCTTTTTTGGACCGAATTTAGCTGACTTCTTTATTTAACTGTATATCCATAAAACGTCATCCTGACATAGTCGGTTAACAATTTGCTCCTTCTCACAGACACCATTCCAGTTGCCTTTGTATCTGCATATGTTTGGTTTTGAATAGATTATAGCTTGATGAATGTCCCTTATCCTGCTTCTGGTGTGTTGCCCAATGTGGTTTCAATTCCAGCATTCTCATCTGATGATTTTTTGCGTTAAATATTTCTGCAGGCTATTATCATTTGGGACTTGCGTACAGGTCTGAAGAAGAGGGGATTCACAGCTGGTGATGCATCGCAGTGGCCCGTGTTCAAGTAATGTTTGACGTCCTGAATTTAAACTAAACACTATTGTTTTATCCGATTTTAATTTTTGTGATGTGCTGCTTGTGGTTAGAAATGTTTACAACCTATTTTCTACATTCACTGTTCATGCATTACTTCGTGTAAGCAAGGGAATAATTCTGAAGATCATAAATCTTTTCCATATTCGTTGTAGAAGAGGCGACGTAGTATTATATGTAGGTTACTATTACAATAATAGACAATAAACAGGACGCTTTAGTTACACAAGCCGTTTCCTAGACCCCTGAATACTTGTTGTCTTTGTATAAAAGCCCTTAAAGCAAATGTTTTGGTGATCAAATTTATTTATACTGATGCGTGTCATGGTCTTCCGGCTTCGGAGGTTCATCATCATCATCATCACATCACATTATCATCATCATCATCTCTTCAATCACCACCCATTCATCTTTCTCCTTTCTCTGCTTAAAACGGATTTCCATTAACATGAGATAACTATTTCCACAAAGCTTGATCACCGCGAAGAATTGGTATATTTTAATTAATAGTATGGTTGTCTTTCTCGGTGTAAAATGTTTTAGATCTCTGACTATTAACAGATCTACAATTGTGTGGTATGCTAAGGATCTGTGTTCTTCTGTACTGATAGGTGGAGTCACGATGGTTGCTATTTTGCAAGGATTGGTGGAAACAGTTTGGGAGTGTATGAGACCCCGGTGAGTAACAGCTTTACAAGAAGATTATTCAGTACATCCCATTAGCACAAGTAGGTAATTGTATATGATAAGATTTTCAACAGCCAAAATTGTGATAACTGTTTAGCTAAGTTGACAGGCACAGAAGCATAGGAATAATGCTTCTTTACTACAGAATTATGCAGCTTTTTGACATATGTAAGTGTTTAAAGGACACTGTCGCAGCAAGTTGTATTAGAGTAACAAAGAAGTAGGAGGACAGTTGTCCTCAAGTGGAGATACTAGGTGATTTTAATAGATCAATAACCAATAGCAAAGCCTGGATCGTAGTATTGTGGCTTGTTTCCGTCCTATTGAGATTTGATGCTATAACTGGTTGATTATTTTATAATTTCATTTCGAATAACGTCTTGTGTCAGCAGTTGTGGCCGTCATTGTTAACGCAATTGACAGGCGCAAGAGAAATATAGAATGGCAAATAGGATCGTTCTTCCATCTGTGTTACACGTTATTGTCATTTGCTTCTCCCTGCAGTCTTTTGGTCTTCTGGACAGGAAGAGTATACGAATTAATGGCATCAGGTACTTACTTGGTAGACATTATTTTTCTTTATTTTAATTGCACGCTATTGCTATTCGGTGGAAAGTTTTGAGTCGTTTAGGGTTCAAACTGCATTCACGCATAGTATTGTAATGATACCTTCATACTCCATATCATGACTGCAGTCCCGTTTGTCAAGTTGTGACTTATTGGTATGTTTCTTCAATTACTTTATTCCCACTTAAAGAATAAATATTTTACCTAATCTATTATTGTGAATGGGTAATGGCACACTTCTGAACTTCATTCATGAAGTAATTTCGTTGCAAATAGAAGAATATATAATTTAATAATAAAGCTAACAACTTTTTAAGAAATTCTTCCACATTGAGCTTAGTTGTTTATAGAAAATTTGTATTGGTGGACATACAGACAAAAGTGTATGTAGGTCTGTATGCATGAAAATATCTTGAAGCGTTTATTTCTCCACTTTTACTCTATTCACCTGGGTAAATTTTGTTTCTTTAACTCAGTGTTGTGGCGCACACCATTACTATTGTACTATCAACTCCAATTATTGCTTTCTTTCGACAATTATAGCCTGTCTTTTATTTCAAATATAACTACAGTCAGTTTTGTTAAGGTACAGCGAATTTGTTGGACTGGGCTTTAGACAAATGGGGGTTTCCTCTAAGTGAGATTGGGGAGAAGCTCATATGAGGGGACCAGGTGACAGATGGGGGAAAATGACCCTGGATGACGCCATGTGATGGAATATGTACCTTTTCAACCCGACCCTTAAATACCAGGTTTTAGGGCACCACTGGAAGAAAAATGGCACAATAGCTGACTTTTAGCAAAATTTTCGGCACTGGGCCATTAGAATAGAGTGAGGAAAGACTGAAGCAATTAACCGTTTTCGAATTCCTTTATTAGCATTAATGGGTAAATTGATATTTTCTTCCAAACAGAGAATTCTCTTGGTCACCTGGTGCAAATTTGATAGCTTATTGGACGCCAGAGGACAAAGATACACCAGCACGAGTGGGAATTATGCAGATTCCAAGCCGGAAGGAAGTGCGAGTTAAAAATCTCTTCAATGTAGCCGACGTAAGTATTGAGAAAACTTAGTCCTGTTTTCTATCGTTTTAAGAGACTGCACCATGTCGTCTTGAGACTCGTTTAGTTTCCTGGTTTTGGTTTGGCATAATTTCGTGAAAAGATTACAAAGCACTTTTCCAATTGCTTAGCAAGGAAATATCCTTCGTAAAAATGGCCCTACAGATTTTTATTATCATAAATTATTTATTTCCATGTTGAAGTTGGCATTAGATAATAACCCAGACTAGACACAATTTTGTTGCTATTGATTTCCAGTTCTCAAGTGTACGTCAATAATGTGATTCAGATCTTCATATGCTCCTAATTAATAAATACTTGCTTTTAACAAGTTGTTTTGTCCTTATAATTTTAGTATGACAACTGCTAAAACTCTTCTCTACTAGAACAACCTATAAGATTATTTTAAGTTCATACAACCAACATTGCCTCTGCGCTTTGATTTGCTTTTGTCGCAGTTATCATAGTATTCCGTACAAAAAGTTTCGTGTATAGATGTCAATGACAGTGGATGGCTTTTTGTAACGGAAAAACGATCCTCTCATAGTTAATACCGATTTTAATGACGTAAATAATTCGTAGGATAATACCTAGACGGAAGAAGAGGTACCAGCTTTATCGAATGTATCTAAAGGCCTTTACTCGATAAGGCGAAATGGGAGCTACAACTCTCATCGCTATGTTGGAATGCTTTCGTTTCGATTTAAAAGTAATCTTAAGGGCGATGCCATTCTTTATTTTGATTTACCATGTAATTGCTTAGGCGTTATTTGAGCTATTGGAGGCTCTTGCACAACTCTGACATTTGCTTTTTAACTTAGTCAAAGTAAAGGAAGACAAGGGGCAAATATCAACACAGTGCAAATCAAATAAAAATGTGGATTATAATAAATACGAGTTACCTATTTCAAATTCATCTGGCACATTGATATCTTTCAGTGGGCTTTTTCTATTTGAATCTAGTCAGTGATCAAATTGATTGCGATTAATAGTAATCTTTCTTAATAGTTTATTCCAACCTAGCTCTAAACTACTCCGTTCCAAATTAAGTATCAATTTTTTACCGTCATTTCCTTTTCAAGTGCTTTCCTTTTCACGATAGTCATCGAGTATCAAATCCTTCGTCCTAATTTGTTGCTCTTAAAAGCGACAGTTTCCACACGCGGCTCTGTTCTATCCAATATGTCGTATTTCATCACCGAGCTGGAATATTGGAGACGTGCCATGAAGTCCACCGGTTGCATACTCTTTTTTTAAGGAGGTAGCTTCGGAAGTATAGAGCGAACAGAAGGCAACATAATGCCGACATTTCATAATTTCTTTACTGTTAACGAATGGAAGGTCTTTTACACGGGCATTAATTTGGTGTAATATACGGTCTGACCCTTAAACGGTGGATAATGTGACAATTCGAATGTAGCTTTCCTTTAAAGGACTTCGTAGTTAGTCTAGAATCTTGGTGTGAAGAGAATCTGAGGAGTCAGTAGTAAAACTTAGAGGAATCAGCAATAGTATTATTATCACATGCTGTCAGTTTACCTTCTGTTTGTAATTTTCTGAACTCAAATTTCCATTTTAGTGTAAAATGTACTGGCAGAAGAAAGGTGATTTCCTCGCCGTCAAAGTTGAGAGATATACGAAAAGCAAGAAGGTAAGAGGATAACGTACTGCATTGTGCCCATGTTTCGGGAAAAGGCGTGGTTTAAATACTTTGAGGTGTTTGGGTACATACAAGGTACTGTGTCGACTCAGTTCATTCCAAAAAAACATGAAAATCAATGTAAAATAGAGATATTTTATCAAATTGCAATGGATGTGTTAACTATTTTCTATTGTCCCCCAAATTGACTATTGAAAAGTTGGTTAATGGTACAAAAAACCAAAACACGGGGATTTGTTAGGGTGCTAGCGAAAGCTTGATCTCCTTTTCATATTGCCGGTTTAGAAGCCGCATTTATCAAATTAAAGAAGTCGGTGTTCTGTCGACTAAAAGAATTTGGAAATCGGAAAAATTTATAATTTACGCCTTGTTTCAATAGCATGAGTGGCAGAAAAGGTGTCGCTCTCGTGACTCTTATTTTCAAGACGTGGATTGTTCTTCTCATTTTCCTATCAATTCATCGTAGAAAAGCTTTCTCACTTTACTCCTAACGATTGTTTGGCGATTGTAACCAGTGAATGGCGAAAACGTTTAGGAAAATGAATCCGTTACTCAACGCAATATTCAAATTGATTATTGTGTAATAAGAAACAATCTGATTATGTTTGCTTCACTATTATATAGTGTCTTTTGTACTATACTTTTGTGGATTTTTCGAGTGCATACTATTTCCCATTGCCATCAACCGCTCGACAAACAAAACCAAAGTCCAATCTTTGAGTTTCGTATAAGGTAATAGTGAAGAAATACTATGACCTTTCTTGTGGCTATGTATTTCATGTATACTTGGATTTACCCAAACATCCTAAGCTTTATTAAACACGAGAGACCTTCCGCATGTAAACCCTTCTTAATCGAAGCACCAGTGCTTGTCTGTGAAAGTCACCCTCAGTAAATTTAGACGATTAAAACAATAAGACACGTGGGAGTGATACGCGCAGTGAGTGCAAAGGACAGAACAACTATTTTTCACCTACTGGAGTAACAAAGGAAAGTGAACTTTCAGTAGTTCTGCTTCCATCATGGTTTCCTTCGAATACTTACAGACTGCTTTGAGTCAAGGGTTTACGTAAGTATTTTGCAGTATTGTTTTTCTTATCAAGAATATTTTTCGGATATCTGAGCTCCTCCATCCACTGAATTTTTAAATTATATTGTCTGAGACGATTCAGTCGCTCCCCAAGTGAAACATGATGTTTGGTATTGTTTGTGATTTGACCATAAGCAACGTGCGCGTGTAGTATACTTCTCGATTTATTTTGCCAATTCTGTAAGTTTCTAGATGCTGCGCGACAATTAAATGTGATACCCTATTTTGTTCCATTGTAGGCAGTTTATTACAATTTAGAATTGTTCAAAATGAGAGAAAAGGAAATTCCTGTCGACACGTTAGAAATTAAAGGTATGTAATCAGCCGTCAGGTTCTTGTTTCAATGCACATATTGCACAGTGACTGCATAAATGTAATAAACATCGTCGATGGAGATTGTTTTCTTGTGGGCAGGTTGTTGGGTATAAAGCTCATGACATGTTACTAAGAATTCCCATGTCAGTGACGATTAGAAATAGATCATAATTCATGTGTCTATCTATATAGATCGATGATAAGCAACTGAAGTTTCTTCTTTATTTCCTAGATGTAGTTTGAACTAAGATCTTTCATACTAATATACACTATTCTTCTTCTTGCTAGAAGGAGAATCATTAGATATTTTAAAACTGAATGATACTGTTAGGTCAACATCTAACTTACCACTTTGTGTAGAGCCATCATGGTTTCACACCCCCCCCCCCTCATGATTCTGGGGGACCTAACTTTTTGAAATCTCTTATTTTGTAGGGGGACCTACGATTTTGGAAAAAAATGTGGGGGGACCTGAACTTCTTGGGGGACCTCAATAATGTCACCCAATTCTGGGGGGACCTGACACAAAGAGTTGATAATTTCCAAAGGCGTAGTGTTTTGTTAAGAAGTCCACTTTAACTGACATTTCATTGTTGTGTGTGGTCTTCTGCACCAAACAGAATATCAACAGATTTCTCAATGTGACCAAACCAACAATTAAAATACACTTCTGTGACTGATTGGGTCACTGAGTGACATGATTCCTTTTTCACTGCATGGACTGTCACAATCAAATACAGTCCAAAGTTAGCATGCACTGAAGAGGAATTGATCGCTACATTTGACAGGTTGTCGCCTGTTTTCAATTGAAGCTAGGGACAGTTCATATGCCTGCCTGATGCGATGTATTACATTTTGCAGCGACATAATCAGTAGTTGCATGATAAACTCTCCAAACATATGTGAAATGTTGCTCATTCAAATGTCAGCCTCACCAAACACGAGTCCGCTGGAGAAATCTTAAAAGCAAGCTGACCAAAATTTGTTATAAGGATAGAAACAAAATACAAACAAAGAAACTCGAGACTTTGTATTTGCTGGCCGTGTACAAAATTAAGGATTTGAACAAGGAAGAGCTCTTTATGAAAGCATGGGAACTTTTAGAATAATGATTTTCTTGTCACAATCATGATGTTGCTTCATGGGCATTTTGTCATGGAAAACTGACTTCAACAGCATTAAGTTGTGCCAGTTATTGTATTTTTCAGTCACATCTGAATCAGTTTGTGGCAATTTTTCTTTGACAAAAATTTAATTTGACCTGACAACAGCTTGGAGTTATGCCTCCAAAGAAACTTCAATTCTTCTACAACTTAAATGTGCAGGAACATGAAAAAGTGGGGGAGTAGTGTTTGATCAGAAAAGAGTCCAGGGGCAAGAACAATACTAGATCAGCCCAAGAAAATCTCAGAGAGAAACTTTTAAAGGCACTGCCTTGCAGTTTACAGTTTCGTTGCAAGCTGACGTCCAAAATAGTGAAATGGACACCGAACCACACTCTTCTCTGATTTGAGTTCCAATTGGTTTTTGTGGAATTTCAAAATCATTTGAGAATGAGCAGATGCTAAAGGTGCACAACTTGAGAACCTACTTTTACTGTTTTTAAAGAAGAAAATTACTCTTACCTCTTGGTTGAGATAAACATGACCATCCATTTGAGAAAGCAAATCCATTGAATTCAGGT